>CALNHX010004277.1:0-130768 GCA_940337035.1 Agriotes lineatus | reverse complement strand
CACTATCAATCGTAAATCAGGGGGGTCGCCTGCCAACTGCAGTCGAAGACGGCGTGAGTTCTAAAGATGGAAAGATTGGCGCCACCGATTTATGATAACAAAAAAAACGAAGCCTTAACCCCTTGATTCAGCGATTGTTATATTTCGCTCCAGCTAAATCGGAACACTGAGAAATTACTAAAAATGCGCAAAACCGGAGTCAAACAATCAAGTGTAATTAAATATGACAAGTTCGTTTTATTCACTCATAAGGTTGGGCACACACATAAAAAGATACACATAGGTAAAAAGTTTCAGGTCTGCATATGCATTGTAACTGCCCCAAGAATCCTTGTTCACAAAAATAGGGTGGCCAAATTAAAACACCAGATTATAAAATTAACGGAAATTCCTGCGGCTCCCGGATAGTGACGTTAATGTAAAATAGTAAAATTACAGCGGGCGTCCGCCTCAGGAATTTCTATACTGTTGTACAAATAATAAATAAATAAATATCACAATCAGCAACAAAAGTAGAACTGCGGCGAGGGGAAGCCTCTTACTTTACACATTAAAAAAAAATACGCCATCAAGTGGTGGGTCCAGACCATTATCTACATATCTCGCGCCAGTTTATCGCGCTAATCTTACTTTAAAAGCCAAAATACTTTAGGCAGTCCTTCGTCGATTGAGCCGTACAACAGAAGCACAAATTAATAGGGCAGTAAGGTTACCTTAGGCTGATTTGAAGTTATCTTCGCGCGAACAGCATTGCAGGAACGGGCTTCTGGGGACGAGCAGTTCGCCAGGTAAGCGCGTCGAGATACGTTATCGCAGAACGCAGCGGCCACAAGGCGGGATTTCCAAGTCTTAAAGGAGACCCATCACGAGGTAATCGAGATATAACTGGGGTCCAGAACGTGAGGTTCAAGTCGTGGTATTCGCCTATTTGAGGCGAAGTCCGAGATGTATGAGCGTACTTGGGGCCCAGCACGAGGTGGGGACTACATTATTAAGAAATAAACGTTAGCGGGCACTCGAAAAGGGGCTGAAAACGGTCCTACTTACAATAAGTTTCTCCAAATGGTTCGCCCGGAAATTTTGACGTCAAAAAAGGTCTGCACCTAGCAGAATCTCCAAATTCACATACGGAGAAATGTCGAGACGCGTACAAATCCCCTAACTGAAGGGCGAGAAGTGCCTAGACAACCATAAGCACCTTCTCCAGAATGGCGACTTCGACCAGCGCCAAAACTTCCGCGACCTTATTCGATCGAATGCCGGAACAAGATGACCCAATTTCGCATCGCGAGCGCTCAACAATGAGCCAAGGCTGCGTATCAAGAATGTACAGTGCCCAAACGCAATTCGAAAAGCATCGAACATACAATAAATCGGAAATTATTGGTAACCAAAGTCTCGAAAATACAGTAAGGCGAAAATTGACGGTAGCAAACCCCCCTCTTACCCGGAGGAAGAAAATTTCAAAGAAATTTTCTTGTACGCTAAATACGAGGCCCAAAATAAAGTCGTAGTCGGACAGCACAAGAAATAGGATACACACAGGGACAAAAGAGGAAGCGTTAAGAAGGGAGTGATTTGGGTCCCGGCCGGAAGCCCCGTGAGCCGAACACCACCCGCATCCTTCGCTGCGTGATGAAAAGGCTGCGCCGGTGGATGGGGCAGCTATGCTCGACACCCGAAACCTCCAAGTCAGGAGTCCAAAGCACTCGGAAGAACGTTGGAGGAGAATCAGAAAAGAGGACAACACTGAAGAAGGAATAGGAAGGACGGTCCGATGTACGTCTGTCACGTCAGTCGTTAGTGGGGATGAACCGAGATAGTGCCACCGTGTCGGCCGATGCCAACCCAGCCCAGGCCACCGTAGTGTCACCAATGAAGGAAACCTGAGAATGTAGGCGGACACCAGACGGCACGCGCAAAACCAAGGCTCAGCCACCACTGGTCGGGGATAAGTGTGTAAGCCCAGGAACGGCTTACCCACTGAAACAACCTTGAAGAGGTTGGAAAAACAAAAGAAAAGGACAAAGTCCAGCACAACACCCTCTACAAAACGAACACAGACATTCCCGCTCGAAAGCCCAAAAGGGCCGGAACAAAGAAAACAAACAAAACCATGATATTGCGGTCGGGGCCACAAACACTGCCGGGAAACAGCGGGACCCCAAGGTGGTCAACCGACGTCTCCAACCAACCTCCCAAAAAAAACGCGAACTAAACGGTCTGGCCACCGATACATGGACCACGATAGGGTTTTAGGTCCTTGGCGTGCCAAGACCCCGAAAAGACAGTCCCATCGGGATCTTTCAACTGATAGACCCACCGAGAAAGTTTCTTATGGATGACAAAAGGACCAACAAACTTAAGGGCGAGCTTGGCTGTGAAGTCTCTAGCAGCATTGGACAAGACGTGGTTCTTTCGAAGGACGGATTCCCCCACCTCAAATTCATCAGGGCGATGGCGTAAGTCGTAACGAGGCTTCGGCGCTTGGTAAGCCTTCGTTAAACGCTTTCGTACGTCAAGGTAAACCTGCTTAAGGGCTTTAGAACGCGGTTCTACATCATCACGGTCAAATATGAGTTCAGGGTCATCTGGTTCTTCGGCGGGTAGAAGGTCATTAAAGTTAATTTCCCTACCAAAGTTAACGAAGAACGGGGTCATACCAGTCACTTCATGCTTAGATGTTCTGATCGCACACGCCACCGATGGTAGCAACACATCCCAATTACGCTAATTCTCTTTCACATACGCGGACAACATGGTCTTTAACACGCGGTTAACTCTCTCAGTGGGATTAGCTTGGGGATGATAGTAAGCCGTAAAAGATATCCGACATCCATAGCGCCTAGCCATGTTCTGAAGGTCTCTACTCCGGAATTGGACTCCGTTATCACAAATGATCCTACGAGGGGCACCAAACAGAAGTATGACGTTCTCCTCAATATTCCTAACCACAGCGGAAGCGGTAGCGGTACGAAGAGGGAAGAACAAGGGGAACTTGCTAAACAGGTCCGCAACAACTAAGATGTGGGTGTAACCACGGGAAGAGCGAGGCAATGGACCAACAATGTCCGTGGAGATAACCTCGCAAGGGCGAGATATTTGGGAGTGTCCTCCCATGAGACCTCTAGGAGCCCTCTGCTCGAGTTTAATGCCGGAGCAAACCCCACAACGTCTAACATACTCGGCCACCTCCTGTCGCATCTTAGACCAGTAGAAATACTGAGCGATCCGACTCAGCGTCTTATTGACACCACAGTGTCCACTCGTACGGGAGTCATGAAAACTGGACAGAATATCTCTGCGTTGTTCACTAGGAGCAACAGCCTTCCATGCATCACGATCATTCGCAAGGTCAGGGTACGGAACAGACACATACTTGAACAACCTCAACACGCCACAATGGAAAACGTCTAGGTCTCTGACTCACTTCGCGAATCATCTTCAGATACCACGGATCACGAGGTACGTCAGGCATAACTGCGAGCTGTACGTCCACGACATTCACGACGTCATCCACGCCATTCATGTCACTCAGGGCATTCACCACAGGTACAGCGCGAGACAAAGTGTCGGGAACTACATGATCCTTCCCTTTTCGATGTTGGATCTCGAAATCGTATTGCTGCAACCGGACAGCCCATCGCGCAATGCGACCAACGGGGTCCTTAATATGATTCAGCCACTTCAGACTATAGTGATCCGTCACAACAGTGAATTTCGAACCTTCGATGTAGGGACGCAGCCTCTCGATCGCAAACAGCACCGCCAAACACTCTCTCTCAGTCGTACTATAATTCCTTTCGTTCCTTGTTAAGGACCGGCTAATATACGCGATAACAGTTTCGCCATTAGGGGTGGACTGGGTTAAGACGGCACCAAGGCCATACGCAGGAGCATCCGTTTGAATAGTGAACGGTAAAGAGAAGTCGGGACACGATAAAATCGGAGCCGAAACCAAACAATCCTTGAGGGTGCGTAAAGCCTGATCGCAGTCATCGTTCCAAATGAACCGTCTGTTCTTCTTCAACAAAGAAGTCAAGGGAGCTACAACCGTCGAGAAATCCGGCACGAACCTCCTGTACCAGGAAGCCATACCTAGTATGCGTCGTACCTCAGACACACAGGTGCGAGTGGGAATCTTCAAAATGGCCTCGACCTTACTGGGGTTCACTAATAAACCTTGAGCGTTCACAACATAGCCCAAGTAACGCAACTCAGATTTACAAAAACAACATTTATCCCTATTCAAGGTCAGACCCGCCTTGAAGAGACGAGACAGTACCTCTTGCAAAACCGGCAGGTGTCGGTCAAATGAATTTGTGCAAATAATTACATCGTCTAAGTAAGCCAAGACGTAGGGTTCAAGGTCAACACCTAGCACATTGTTTAACAGTCGCTGCCAAGTCGCTGGCGCCGTATGAAGGCCAAAGGGCATACGTGTAAATTGAAAGAGCCCACGGTTCGGCACAGTAAAAGCGGTAAGTGGGCGAGAAGACTCGGCTACTGGGATCTGCCAGTATGCGGATTTAATGTCGAGGGTAGTTAGGTAGCGAGCATCCCGAAGTTTGTCAAGAGTCGCATTCACAAATGGTAACGGGTAGGCGTCAGGTTGACTGACCTGATTGAGACGTCGATAGTCGACACAAAATCGATAGGTGGAGTCTTTCTTTTTAATCATAACGATAGGTGAAGCCCAAGCTGAACAAGAGGGTTCCACAATGTCGTCCGCCAACATTTTATCCAACTCCGCATCGACGTATTTCTGTAAGGCAGGGGAGATAGGGTAGTAGCGTTGCTTAATTGGGGGTGAAGTCGTCTTAATTTTATGAGCTACCAAATGAGTACAACCAAGTTTCGTACCCATAGACAAAAAAGCATTTTCCACCAACGCCTCTAACCTAACACGTTCTTCAGGGAATAAATGTTTAGCTGATTTAATTGCACACAGTTTAGCACTCGGGGCACTCTTGCCAAATGACCACTCGCCACGACCAAGGTCAGGAATAATTTCCATCCTACGCCAAAAATCGGTTCCCAAAATAAGAACATGTGGTATGGACGGAATAACGAGAAGGTCCATCACCACAACACGATCCCGCAGAACAATGGGTACGGACACAGTTCCAATCGCCTGACATTCATCACCATTTGCAACCACACATGATTGGGCGCGAGTGACATTTAGATTACACAACGGTTTCAGTTTAGTCCAACCATCCCTACCGACAATCGTTCGCGATGCGCCAGAGTCAAGGAGGCCTAACATTTTGACACCATACACACTAACATTTAAATAAGGGCGTTGATCATGAACCATGCTATTTAAAATAAAATCAAAAATAATTTTCTTGGCCATAGGGAGTTCATAAGGGGTATTCTTAAGTTCGGCCGAACCAGGACAGCGCGTTAATCGGCCACTTAACGTCGCTGACGGGCGTTTCCCGCACACGAGGGGCAAGTTCGCACGGTAACATCTGCCTTGCCACAACGGTAGAAATGCATTCGCCGAGGGGCGGAGCAGGCGGCAGCACGGTGACCTAACTGTCCACAATTCCAGCAATTGGCTGAGGATGGTCCCGCGACCGGACGAGAAACAGGTAAAGCCGTGGAACAATATTCGGCCTGACGGGGAGCACGACTTCCGGGGGCAGCATGTAGGGCACTCACACGAGGAGCGAGCCGAGGCTTGGAGTAGCGAGGTCGGGTTCGGCAAGTCCTCTAAGGGTGGTAGGAGGGCTTTTATATTTGGCCGCGTGACGGTGTGCGTCCTCGATTTGTTTGCAGACACTAGTTAAGCCAGCGACTGTAACAGTAAGTTCCCTAGCTAGCTGAGAATACAAGTAGGGCAGCAGGTTACGACGAATATAAGTCACGCGCAAAGCTTCACTGGGCAAGCTAGGTAAACGTCGAAACAAGGCTTCCATGGCCGCTACATAAATTGTGACCGGCTCGAATTCGCCCTGAGTCCTGTTTCGTATTTCTTCCCACAACGCAAACTCGTAATCTTCCGGGAGAAATGCAGCTCGCAGCGCATATACCAGTTGATCCCACGAACTAACCGTGTCACGCACCGACCTGAACCATAATAACGCGTTATCCGTAAAGAGTTCCACAGCCGCATTGAATAACTGTTTCTTACTAACACCTCGAGCTACCCTCAATTCCTCTACACGCTCCAAAAAACTATTCAGCCCAGAATCTCCATTAAACCGAACGTTCCATTTATTAATGGCTAAAGCATTAACACAATTACTGCGAGTGGGTGGAGGCACAATTGATTCGGCTAGCCAAGTAGAATCACGAAGGGGCAAGCTTGGTCGCCTGGACGCCGAAAGACTCGCGGGTGACGGCAGGGGTTCAAAACGCACGCGGGGAGACATGTCCGGAGGGTGAATGACATCTTCACCAAAATTAGGCGAAAAATTGTCAAAGGCGCTAACCGGGTCTTGGATGTTAGGAGTCGCTTCCCTTTCGCGATTAATCAGATTATTCTCGGTAGTCACCGGGGGTTCCGACGCTTTGATATGAACGTCCTCAATAAGTTCTAAACATTGAGTCATACGGCGATCTTTAAGAGCGAGGAGAAGATCGTCCGCTTTCAGGTAGTTCAGTAGACCACAAACATGCATTAAACGACTATTCAACCGCTTGTATAAGTTATCGGATAGGGGAGCTTGGTTCTCATCTAATTCGCGCCTAATCTCCACCAACTTGCCTTCACAAATTCCTAGCTGTTCCTCAACGTCTAATGGGACTTCGGCAAAACTAACAGGAATCGTCTTTTCAACTCGAAGCCTAGCTCTCAACAGTTTCCTTTTATCGTCAACTGTCCCCTCCACTGAAACACCTCTAATCATTAACTCGAAATTTAATTCGTCCGCCCTCAGTCGATCAATATCCATTTCGGTACCAAAAAGACAAACAAATCTATACGCAATAAAATTTTTCCTCTTAAAATAATTCCTAGTACGCCCCTGGCGCGATTCGAAATATTAAATTACACAATAACCTAAATAACAAGAATCGCGAATAAACATTAAAAAAAAGGGGATACGCCACTGGAGTAGACCGACTACATCCTACGCCACTGGAATAGACCAACTATATCCTACGCCACTGGAATAAATAAATGTACCCGACAAATAAATTTAAAACGAGCCGACAGCAAGCAAATGCCGCAAATCTTAAGCAATATTGAAGGAACACAGCGAAACCAAATTATCACGATTAATGTAACAGCACTGATCAGCTGATATTTCACAATAAAAGAACGCAAGGGGAAAATTTACCGCAATGCTTCAAAACCAGCTTTCGGCAATCAAACTGGGTTACCTCTTCCACTTTAAGTGAATAAATCTAAATTGATCAATTCGGTTTCAATCGATAAATTCCTAGATACACATGCAAAATATATTTTTTTGTATTTTTAAAACGTTTAAACAAAAATTTAGAATAGATATATATAGCTAAATAACCATGCAACCTATTTTTGTATTTTAATCCTCTTGAAAATTTGGAATAACTAAATAGCTAAGTAAACATGCAAAGTACTTTTATATTTTAAAACCCTAAACGTTTTAGAATCGATCTAAAACACAATTTTGGTGAGGAAATATCCTACAGCATGAAATGTGAAACAATTCAATACGAGCTTGACCCGAGGTCAAGATAAATAAACGTTATCTACACGGCCGGCGCAATTCTACCTGCTGAAAATACCTTTAACGCTTCGATTCAAATTTAAGCGTTTTTACTAATGAGTGAATAAAACGTTCGTAATTACGTTAATTAAACACAAGCCTGCACGTTGGGCGTCAAGTTTTTTTGTTATCAACTTTAAGCACAAACAAAGGGGGCTGGAGAAATGATACTTACTTTAATTGCTTACGATCCCAAGTTGCAATCAAAACATCAAATTGTCTCACTCGGGCACTGCCCAGGCGAGTCACTATCAATCGTAAATCAGGGGGGTCGCCTGCCAACTGCAGTCGAAGACGGCCTGAGTTCTAAAGATGGAAAGATTGGCGCCACCGATTTATGATAACAAAAAAAACGAAGCCTTAACCCCTTGATTCAGCGATTGTTATATTTTGCTCCAGCTAAATCGGAACACTGAGAAATTACTAAAAATGCGCAAAACCGGAGTCAAACAATCAAGTGTAATTAAATATGACAAGTTCGTTTTATTTACTCATAAGGTTGGGCACACACATAAAAAGATACACATAGGTAAAAAGTTTCAGGTCTGCATATGCATTGTAACTGCCCCAAGAATCCTTGTTCACAAAAATAGGGTGGCCAAATTAAAACACCAGATTATAAAATTAACGGAAATTCCTGCGGCTCCCGGATAGTGACGTTAATGTAAAATAGTAAAATTACAGCGGGCGTCCGCCTCAGGAATTTCTATACTGTTGTACAAATAATAAATAAATAAATATCACAATCAGCAACAAAAGTAGAACTGCGGCGAGGGGAAGCCTCTTACTTTACACATTAAAAAAAAATACGCCATCAAGTGGTGGGTCCAGACCATTATCTACATATCTCGCGCCAGTTTATCGCGCTAATCTTACTTTAAAAGCCAAAATACTTTAGGCAGTCCTTCGTCGATTGAGCCGTACAACAGAAGCACAAATTAATAGGGCAGTAAGGTTACCTTAGGCTGATTTGAAGTTATCTTCGCGCGAACAGCATTGCAGGAACGGGCTTCTGGGGACGAGCAGTTCGCCAGGTAAGCGCGTCGAGATACGTTATCGCAGAACGCAGCGGCCACAAGGCGGGATTTCCAAGTCTTAAAGGAGTCCCATCACGAGGTAATCGAGATATAACTGGGGTCCAGAACGTGAGGTTCAAGTCGTGGTATTCGCCTATTTGGGGCCAAGTCCGAGATGTATGAGCGTACTTGGGGCCCAGCACGAGGTGGGGACTACATTATTAAGAAATAAACGTTAGCGGGCACTCGAAAAGGGGCTGAAAACGGTCCTACTTACAATAAGTTTCTCCAAATGGTTCGCCCGGAAATTTTGACGTCAAAAAAGGTCTGCACCTAGCAGAATCTCCAAATTCACATACGGAGAAATGTCGAGACGCGTACAAATCCCCTAACTGAAGGGCGAGAAGTGCCTAGACAACCATAAGCACCTTCTCCAGAATGGCGACGTCCACCAGCGCCAAAACTTCCGCGACCTTATTCGATCGAATGCCGGAACAAGATGACCCAATTTCGCATCGCGAGCGCTCAACAATGAGCCAAGGCTGCGTATCAAGAATGTGCAGTGCCCAAACGCAATTCGAAAAGCATCGAACATACAATAAATCGGAAATTATTGGTAACCAAAATCTCGAAAATACAGTAAGGCGAAAATTGACGGTAACAAGCCTTGGTGCAGAAAGTACTCTAACTTAAATAATCAGTGCAGTGACGAATGTGAACCATTAAAAGCAATTAATAAAAAAAGTGCAGTGGCGCAGAGACACGGTTAATTAGTTATAAATGTAAACAATTATATTAAAGATAAGAATTTTGTAAATAGTTTTAGTTGTGAGCAAATTTAGTGTTAAAAGTAATCAATTTGAACTTGGCCAATATCCTTTTTTTATTAATATTCCATTTGCAATTGTTTATGATGAGAGAAGAACAAAAGAATAAATTGTAATAATTATTGTGTTGAAATGTGTTCCACTTAAAACGAATTTTTCATATAATAAATATACAGTTATCAGCATAAAAAGTATACAGTTTTACTGAGTGCATGTCCAAGGTGGTGTGATAGTATTTGCAGAGATTTCCGCCACAAAAAAGTAAAAAGTTCTCCGAAGCTCCGTTACGATAAACTAGAAGCCGATGCAGCCCACGCCCACGTTCCGAGCTCTGCGTGGAGCCAAGCGAGTCAACACAGCCCAGAGGGAAAGTTGCCAGAGCTTAGAGCAGCCTTGTAAGAACATGTCCCAGGAGTTTCATCAGGATCAGCCCCATAGCAGCCTAAGAATTGTCAGCGTTTCTTACAAGTTCTCGATTCAAGTTCGGTAGAGAACAGGTACCGTTTTTGGCTAAAACTAGCTATGTTAGGCACGTGAAACGTATGTGTATGTAAGAAGAGCCAATACTTAAGACACTTAAGAGGAGTGATTGCTTTACGAATGAGCTAGCGTTAATTTATCAATATTTGCAGGTAAATAGAATATAATAAAGGGCATATAACCATTTATTTTGACAAGTAAATACAACTCACTTTTAATCGTCCTAAAATTTTATAGTACAAACAAAATAATTGCATGATGGCTCTAATCAACAATTAATTAATTAAATAAAATAATCAAAGAGCACAACTATAGCAATACATAACCATTAATGCCATGTTTCAAAGTATGGGTGAACATAAAGTTATTGCATTGAGAAGATTTCATGCATTTACTGTATCAGATGTAACGTCATCATTTGCAATGAAAGGAAAACAGACTGCCTGGAAAGTTTGGAAATTATTTCCTAAAGCTGCTGAAGCCTTCCAAGCTATCTCTCTAATACAAAAGTCTATTTATGACGGGACTTTTCAAGTGTTGGAGAAGTTTACTGTTTTGCTTTACTACAAAGACGCAGAAGATCTCTTAGTCAATCATGTTAGAAAGCTTCTCTTACTTCAGAAAGTCGCAGTCTACAAAATCTGTCCCCAACGAAAGAGGCACTAAGGCAGCATTGTCTTCGTTCAGCATACCAGGCACGACAAGTTTGGGGTCGTACGTGCTCAGTGCTGGACAACATTCCAGGGCCAGAAGGATGGGGATGGACCATGGTTGCTGGGGAGTGGACGCCGGTCTGGTCTTCTCTTTCCTTTATTATGACAGCCTGTAGAGAATTGGTTAAGTGTAGTTGCTCTGGATACCGTACACGATGCTTCTCTTCAAAGGCCAAGGTTCCATGCACTTTGCTACTTTGCTACATGCTACTTTGCACAAACTGCGCTGGGGGTCGACAATGCAGCAATAAATACAATAAAAGGTATACGTTTAATTGACCATTTTTAAATTCGTTTCACAATTTCAAGATCATATTGCTTTATAGATCAAATGCCTTAGTATAATAATAATCTATAATAATTATTTTGTTCCAGGGATGAATTGGAAGATGAAGATGGTTGTGTGATCTAAAGTCATAAGATCTGTATAGAAGCAGTTAGTTTATATGAGTATTTCTTAGTATTTAGTCGTTTTATATTTGTAAAAGTTTGTTGCCTTTATGTAATAAATGTTTTCAAAATAATTAAAATCAATGTTTTTTATAAAAACAAGTCTTTCTTGACATATACGGAACCCCATATACATAAACACTTTTTTGTGGGGTAAAAAAAGGGATATTGGGCACAATTTAAAAGTTACTTATCAACAGTAACGTATTAAGTGCATAGTGACTTGCCGATAATGCTGGTCAGATTGCACGACCAGCTGGATTGTTTAAAAAATATGTCTCGACAGCGAAGCTGGAAGGCGTATTTTCTAAGCAATTCAGCGGGAGTGCAATCTGGTCAGCATTATCGAAGCAAGAAACTATGTACGCAATATATTTTGCGTGACTATTGCTTAAATCGATAAAAAAAATCTGGTGTGATATAGGCACACAACTTTCTTTAACAGTGATCTTATAATTGGCCAAAAATTTGATTTTAAATTTTTAAGCATTTGTCAAAAATTTTTAAAAATTAGAAATTCTGCAAAAACGGTAAAATAGAGCGTTAGTTGAGGAGATAAATTTTCTCTAGAATTTTAAGCTGAATTAAAAATAATAATATATCGGGTGTTCTATTTAAAATAGGAGTTAATAAAAAACCCCATTTTAGAAGTATTCAACTGGAAAATCACTTATCTCACATCAATACACAGTCAAAATGTAATAAAAATATAACGTTTGAAAAAAATCGTTACAACCGGTTTTGAAAAAATCAAAAAAAAACTGAAAAATCACAAGAGTAAACACCTACTTCCGGTTATGTGATTTTCTTCGCATCTACATAGTACACAAAACTTATATATGAAGTTTCAACGCCATACCTCTTTTCGTTTTTGAGATAATCTGTTCACAGACACACATACAGACAGATAGACAGACACACACACAGACACAAACAAACCAATTAACAAAAACATGTTTTTTGGGTTCAGGGGACTCTAAAACGTGAAGAACTGTAGAAAACTCAATTTCGAATTTTTGGGGTGAGTCCAATACTTCCTTTATTGTAAAAGTAAAAAACTAACGAATCATTTTAATGAGTAAGGTGGAGTATTACCGATAAGTTGTTTTATAACAATAATTATCGACGCAAGCCGTTTTTGATTAGTTGAAAGTTAAAAACGTGAGTTCGATCTTTGATCAAATGACATCGTTCGATAGATGTATGCAATAGCCAATGAAATTCGTGAAAAAAGTAAAATTTTCAGGTTTTTGAAAATTGTGCAGAATCCTTAAGGTGTAGAGATAAATGTATAAGGACAACAAACCCCTTCACAAGAGCTTTTAAACAAAAAGAAAGAAAATCGAAGTGGCACCATTAGGAGCTGAGATACAAACAAATTTAGTGCGCCAATACGGCGCCATCTTTAATAGTCGCCATTTTGGTGTTCTACACGGATTTTCAAGTGGCTTCCTATCTGGAAAGTGATCTTTTGGCATCAACTATGACCACACAAAGTTTCACATTCCAATCAAAAAGTGCAGCTTTTTGGCTTTTTCAGCCACGTATCCAACGTACTATTGGGTCGAAAACTCGTTAAAAATATGATAAGGTACAATGCATCACTTGGCATGCGAGAACAAAGAGTAATTTTAGATTTCGGGGAACGTAAATAAGCTGAGAGAGGCTGATCTTTAAAACGAATCGAATAAAGTTTTGGACACACCAATAAACTGTTAATTTAGGCTAAAATGAACGGGGAAAATATTAAAAATGGCAGAAAAAGACGGAAAAGGGCGAAAATAGTTTTAATAAATATTGACAATAACAAGTAAATGAAATTATACAAAAAGACTTTCACGATGCTGGCAACAACAAATTAACTAAATCATTTAGCAAACAAAAAATCATAAAATTATCAACAGTAATTACATAAGTAGTGATATTTTTTTGATCATTTTAACTAGATTCTCGAAGTCCACGAGTGGGATTTCTTAATAGCAACAAAGATGAGTGCTAATCTAGTTAAAATTATTTAAAAAAATTATTACTACGAATGTAATTCGGCGTGATTATTTTTTAAACAGTCCAAGTTGAAAATAGGGTTTGATGAGCTTCCAGATGAGTTGTAATGTTATTTTAATTTCTTTAGTTTCGCCAAATTTTATTAAGCCCGGTCCTGTGCTAGTTACAATTGATTTCATTTCGGCAGGCGTTAAGATGCCCGTGACCTATAAATTTCTTGGTAAGCGCTACCTTGAAACCGTGTAGTGCATTATAAATATTGTAGTTATATTCGCTGAATTTCATTGAAGAATTCACCCTTTGTTCAGTTCTGCAAACAAGCAGTTTTAGCTCCTGAATTTTTTAGTATTCATTCTTGGTCCGTTGTATTCAAGCTCTTTGGAAGTAACTTTTGATGAATCCTGTTGATGGAGCGCTGTGTCAGAGCTCAATTTTGTTTTCCGACGGTTTTGACTTTTGGATTTCTCAGCATTACACATGCAAGCTCTTTGAAATCGCTTCAAGCAGCATTTAAATGTTTTGGAATTGGCCTTTAGGCTTTGTGCTTTATGACTCGTGGCAGTGACGTCGTCGATTAAATTATTTCTTTATTGCCCCAGTGGCGACAATTTGACGCCTTTAAAGGCTGGTGGACTTTTCCCGAGTTCGTCAGCAAGATTTTCTTTCGTGGTGCAATAATGTAACAGAAGATTTAGCCTGTTGTGGCAAGAAAGAGATGCCTTTTTCCGATGCGGGGGGTGATCATTGAGCTGCCTGCAAATTTCTGAATTAATTCCAGTTGAGCTGTGAACTAAGACAATCGCGTATGAATTTTCCCCCGCCGCCCGCGTCCCTCGCGGACGGCGGCGGCTTTGTCTAAGAACTTTTAGTTTCGCTTTCGTGTTAATAAGTGTGGTGGAATTATTTGCGCCTTTTCGGCGATTTGGTGTGCTAAATTATAGCGAAAGTTCGCTGGAAGCTTTGGCACGATGTGACCGACGTAGTAATGTCCGGGCGAGGTGTTTGATTGGGGTTCTTGCTCACCTGTTTGTGAAAAGAACATTTTGCACTATTGCACATTAAAAGAAGAAACCTCTTTATCAAGCCTCGTAAGCTATTTTCGTACCTAGTGAGAAGAGTTGCATCTGCAAATTCTGTTTATGTCGTGTCTGCATCGCTGCCTCTTTGACATATTTGGGGAGGAACCTCTTCAGCTACCATTTCGGCCGAATTTTCGACTTTATCCTCTTCTAAGCTGTGGTTGCTTGCGTCGTCGCTTCTCGCCGAGCTGCCTCTGGGTCCGGCTCTGTCACTTTCGATGTCCAAGTGAAACATGATCTGGCTGAAGGTAAATGTAAAACTTGTACTTTCTTTTATTAAATGTAACGCGGGAGTGCCGCGAATATATATAGTGTGCGCTGCAGTTTGTGGAACTTTGGGCCTGCGAATTCATATCGCCTCATTGTTTGTGTATAGTTGGGAAAATTATTCCTGTTATGTTTTTGTATGTAATAACTTGTGTATCATAAATTGGCGGGTAAGTTAACTTTGACTGGGATCCCCTTTAAACTCAGTTAGGGTGTACCATTTGTGTAATAAACCTGGAATTCATTGTGGTGTTTGAATTATTAAATACCAGTTGCGTCAAAGTCAGCCTATTTGTTTGTTCTACTTTTTGAAACCTTTGGTCTTCAACCAGTACTGGCAACTGCCATTTGTATTTAAGTGTAAAGCCAAAATATGTCTCTTTGATTGATCAAGCCTTAAGAATATCGGCTTGAATTAAGTTTTAAACCTTTCAGAAGGGCGGCCATTGCAGGTGAGTTATTTGACTTTACGGCCGCCCTGTGTTTGTACCTGCAGACCTGGTGGAGCTTAGTGAACGGCACCGAGGCGAATGGCAGCGAACCTGGTGGACCTTCTCATAGCTTCCGTGAATTTTCTCGCTTTGGGTCACAAAAGCAATTCATTCCTCAAAGCGAGCAATATTTTGAGCAAAAGTATAGGGTAAGTCTTCGTCGGTCGCTTTAAGCTATCGAGCCACCCCTTCCTGATTGAGCTAGACTGAGGGTAACAGAAACACTTCCATCTGTTTCGAGACATTTTCAGATCTGTGTCATTAAGGAAACCGGCGAACCCTTCACTTTTTTTACCCCGTCTTTGTATTTAATGTGATCAATGTCGATTGAATCAAATTATCATGTAACAGAGTGTCCTGTTATTTTTAACAATTGCTGCTCACCTCCTCCACTTTTAACTAGTTGTGTTACAGCAGAAGAACAATTTGAATGGTTTGTGAAAAAATTGTTGCTGTAATCAGGTACTAGCAAATAGTCAGTGTAATTTTGGTCCTATTGGTCAATTTGAAAGTTTTTCTCATTACTATTGGCTGATAGGACTGTTTAAAAATTAATCATACATATCTGCAACAGATGTTCAAAGTGACACACGTTTTCTTATTTTTCAATTAATTATGAGTATGCAGCGAACACACAGTTACAAAAACCTTTTAAACGCAATGCCGTTCCGGTTTATCATTTTTAGTTCCTGTTTTGTATGGCTGACCAGAAAATATGCGGTTTTTTGGAGAATTTTTTCGCCAGAAAGTAACGCTTTGCCGGTCAAGATCGGAAAACGGGCGTCAGGGACCGGTAAAAGCTTTTGCCGGTCCCTGATGCCTTCGTTACTATGGAATCAAGTTTGTGTTTTGTTTGGATATGTCAAATAATATATCCTAATGTCATTATTATTTTGAGTTTTTGAAAGTGAATTTGCAAGTTCAGAGTATGAACTCGGATGTCGTAAAAAAAATATTGTACAATACACGACCGGAAAGTGCTTTGCAGGTCTCTCTCGCCTGCGGCTCGCCCTGGAATCTACTTGGCTCGACCTGCAAAACACTACATTCCGGCCTTGTAACGTAAATTACTGTTGTGATAAAGGAAGTTTCAGAGTCCCCTGAACCCATAAAACATATTTTTGTTCATTGGTCTGTGTGTGTCTGTGTGTGTCTGTGAACAGAATATCTCAAAAATAAAAAGAGGTATACCGATAAAACGTCATATATAAGTTTTGTGTACTATCTAGATACGACAGCAAGCTTTTGAGGAAAATTGCATAACCGGAAGTATGGTGTCTACTCTTGTGATTTTTCAGTTTTTTTCGATTTCTTCAAAAACGGTTCTAACGATTTTTTTCAAACTTTACATTTTTATTACATTTTTAATGTGTATTGATGTGAGATAGGTGATTTTTCAGTTGAATGCCTCTGAAATGGATTTCTTTTGTTTTTTTCTATTTTGTTATTAACTCCTATTTTAAATAAAGCACCCGATATATTATTACATTTTTGAATTCAGCTTAAAATTCTAGAGCTCTATTTCGTACGATTTTTGTAGAATTTGCAATTTTTGAAATTTTTTACGAATGCTTAAAAATTAAAAATCAAATTTTTTGCTAATTATAAGATCACTGTAAAAGGAAGTTGTGTGCGTGTATTACACCAGATTATTCCAGAAGGAAATAGAGGTTATATAATATTTGGTGTTAAACCGTCTAATTTTTTAATGTGTCAAGAATTCAATCTTCTCGTACTTAAAAAAATCCTCGCCATAATAGACTTCCTGTTAACCAAATAGGCAACAAACAACCCATACAATGTTAGAACTCTGGAAAAATACAAAAGCATGTAATTTGTACATGAATATAATGTAGAGAATCTATTTGTAAGATTTGTGCATGAACACTAAATGCAATTTATACTAAACTCAGATTGTGCGAAATGTAATTATCGTCAATTTTATAAAATTATTAACAATAAAGACACTATTCCGAATAGGATACTTTATAAAAATAGTGCTGTAGGCTGCAAGTTAACAGTTTTCACCATTAGAAAGTAGGTAGTATAAGTAAATTATTTTATTTAAAATTTCTTATATTACATTTACTTAAAATATATACACATATTTTACAAGCTGCAATTTTAAAACTAATAAACTTTGCAAAATAGTTTGGCAATATTCACAATCATTAAAACATCTAAACAGAAATTTTCTGAATGTACAACCTTCTCCACTACTTCGTCGAAAAAAATTGTGAAATTGTCAATAAACAGTTGACATGAAATTACTGTGAAATGGTGCAAAGCTTGACAAACAGTTGCTAAAAGTGTCTGAAATTAGGAAATTCTTTTAAAATAAGATACTTTAATGAAAATTTAATTAAATTCTAACGAAATACTGTGAGAAATTATTGTGAAGTGCTACCAATAATAGAAAAATAGTTGGCAAAAGTGTCTGAGAAACAGACATTTTTAGAATGTACACATTTTACCACTACTTCATCGCAAAATATTTTACAAAATTATCAGGAACCAACCAGCATATTGACATGAAATTGCTGTGCAGCGCTACGCATCGTTATGAAACGTTTCCCCAAAGTGTACGAAAATGTTTGGAAATTCTTATATAATGCGAAATTTAATTAAATTGTACTTAATGAAGTACTACGTTATGATTGTGATATATGTGGTTCCTCTAACTCCTAAGTGAAGCATAAGGCCTCAGTATATTTCTTCCATCGTGTAAGGTTTTGTATCATTTGTTTAACCTCTTTCCATGTTTTGCACGCTGCTTGAGCTTCTTGCTTCACAGTGCTTCGCCAGGTTGTTCTTGGGCGACCTCTTTTCCTGTTTCCTTGTGGGTTCTAGTCTAAAGACGTTATTGCGATATTAAATTCTCTCTTCTTAAACAGTAGTCAATCCAGTTCCATTTTGGGGTTTTTATTTAGATTTTTATACCTCTATCCTGTGCATCTCCATAACTCTTTATTAGTGACGAAATCTGTCCGGCGGATTTTCAGTATCCTTCGTAAACACCTGTTGGTAAATGCTTGGATTTTGTTATCAATAATTATAGTCGAGGATTTCCATATTTCACATGCATACAAGAGAACGGATTTGACATTAGTGTTGAAAATCCTGAGTTTCAGTTTAGTTCCTAGATGGGGAATGTTCCATACGTCTTTTAGAGTTGCCTCCGTTGGTGGCGATTATGCTTCCTAAGTGATAGAACATTTTTACTTCTTCACTGCTTTGTTATATATTGCTAAATAGCTCCCAGTGCTTTGGTTGACATAAATTTGTTATACCACCTCGCTTTTAATTTGCTTTGTTGTTATCGTTAATCGTATATGATATAAATTAATTTTATGCAACGATATGCCCTTTTTGGTTAATTATTTACTATTTAAAACATTTAGTTAAACTAGCTCCGGTATAGCAATTGACTCTTAAACTCAAGTTAGATTCAATCCGTATTTCTTTATAATCAATAATATGAATTTATTTTATATTACTGTGCCATGTGTTATTTAGTTTTAAACTAATTGGATCTGATACTCATTTGATCCAATAAGAATTATATCAAATGATACTTTCTGTTAACTGTCAAAGTTAACCCCAGATTGAAAGGCTAGCTAATTAAATATTTGTACAGCTTAAATCATTTTCAGAAATCACTAAATGCTAAGTACTTCTTCATAATCATTTTACATGCTCATTTTTTATCACCTCTTAATGTTTTAGTTACATATATCTGTCTCAAACTCTACTTAACACTTCACGTCGATATTCCAATCCAGTACAGGCATAAGCAAGCTGCCCATACTGCACCTCTGGAGCGGCTAGATAAGTAAGAAGCTCATCTCAACCATCTATAACTGTAGCTGTATCTAATTGCCTCAATTTGTAGTTCCATCAGTTCCCGACTCTGCAATCGGCCTTAATTCAGGAACGGCCTCCGGCAGCTGCGGTGAAGGCTCCTATCCGCAACCAAACTGTCAAGATGACCTACACCGGAACACAAGATAGCACCAAAGAACATATAACATGAAGAACTTCAGCCCCGAGGTTTACCTGCGTATACCGCGAAATTACTCGTCCATCAGGATCGCAGTTTTAGGCCCTCTGTGAGCTGAGTAACCAGTTAAAATCCTCTCAAGGTATTCCAGAAACAAACCATTTTAAAGATTGCTTCGGCTAAATCGATTAGCGGTGTTTCCAGATTTAAAACGGTGTTATAAAGTATGATCAAAAATTAATCTTATCTAGTATGGCTATGAATTTTTTTCTAATTGATGAATGCAACTATGTTTACACTTAAATGTCAAACTTGACATTTGATTTTTAAGTGAGTTATAGTTGCATTCATTAATTAGAAACAATTCCATAGCCATACTAGATGAGATTAATTTTTGATCATACTATGTATATAATTTCGTTTTCCTCCGTTAACATTGTAAGTCAAACTTGCTACTTTTATTGAAATGACAGAAATTCGTCAGATAGATAGGAATTACAATAATTCAGAAATATATGCTCTTTGGTATAAGATACGGCGCCGTTTGTTTTGCTTGCACGCGCATCTTTCGCAATTCTCGAACTTCGCCCGTTGGCCCGCTCGATATTTAACATTGTTTGAAGTGAACGTTGCCCATTTTATCACATTTGTCAAAGAAAAAGCTCTTACGACGCCCAATTTCAGTTTTTGAGATGGCACGGCTTAAGTATGTGCATACGCACCTTGAACGATTTAAAAAAACTTGCCCCGAACCGGCTTCGAACTCGCTACCTACCCGCCTAACGACCGCCGAAGTATTTCTTTCTCTGCCGCTCGCGCACGCAAATCCCGTTTTTCTTTTTGGTGCCCCGGACCCGCGTACATCAGCTGCTCCTTGCTACTCGAACAAAACCGTTCGATCTTTGTCTCTCTCTTCTCTGTGTCTCTCTCGCTCTCTCTGCAGCCCAGTTCTCGGAATTCGCCGTTTGGATTTCATGCAGTTTTCGAACCTTGGGCACGCTCGATATTTTTAGATTTGGTTTTAAACTGGTGGGCGCGAGCAGTTACTACTTCTTAGTTTGTTCGTACACGTAGGTCCCGGGTGGTGTAGCTTGAACAAGCGTCCACGTTCGATCAGCAGAGTTAAGCAACGCTCTCTCTGGTCAGAACTTGGATGGGAGCTCCACGGCTGTATCTCTCGGCGCCTAGTGATACGGCTGTCATGGAAATAGTTGGTCATGATCATGACTGTCGTTAGTGGGGTTGGAAGTCCCCATAAATGCACATCGACTCCTATAATTGGCTGTTGGCTGAGTGCGAAATAAATAAATAATTCGTTTTGTTTAAATCTTTTCTTACGTTTTTCCGTAAAAAAACTTTTTTTTCATGTGGTTCTTTTACTTTTTCAATCATTTTTGACACATTTCTGTTAAAAAACCTCCTTTTTCATGTGTATTTTGTTTGTTACGTTTTAATTTTAAAAAAACTCTTTTTTCATACGGATTCTTTTGTTTTTAAATGTTTCTTACGTTTTAGTTTAAAAAACTCTTTTTTCATATAGATCTTTCGTTTTTTAAATCTTTTTTTACGTTTTAGTTTACAAAAACTTTTTTTCATATGGATATTTTGTGCTTTCAATGTGGTATGGCCGTTGTCTGTAATATTTCTCATTATCCGGGCTTAACCTTCCGTCGGGCGCAATATTTTGACCGCCGAGTTCGGGCGCAATGTGCTTGATAGGCACACTTCCAAAAAAACATAATAAACACCTAATTAGATTTAATTATACAACTGCAAGTGGTGAGCATCATTATTAGATAAATCAAAATAAAAGAAAATGCAAAAGTTTCTGCAAAAAAACATTTATTTGACCTGAAACGAATGAAAAGAAAAAAATTATTTACATGTTTGGGCGCAATGTGCCAGATTCAAAAATCAAGGTATTTTTAGAAAATTATTAAAAACCTTTACAGTATTTAGACTTCAAGCAAACGTAATAGATGATTTTTATGCAAATATTTCGAAAATACGTACCTTGAAAAATGTGGCGGGTTCGGGCGCAATGAGCTTCCCTGAACAAAATTTGAATAATTTTCACTATTGAAAGCCAAACTCAAAATAAGTGGCAGGGTTGTATATAGCACACCAAAATAGCTACTATGTGCGATAGATTCCAACGCCGCCTAGCGGTGGCGCGAGATAGCAAAATTGCCGCGCTGTGCCGGCACATCAGTTGCGCCCGACGGTAGGTTAAGAGGAGTTTCATTGTGTTGGAGAAAAAGCGTTGCCCAATGTCGAATTACAGTTTTAAAGATAACACTTGGTAGAAATTTGCATTGGCGTTTGGAGTGGAGGAATGACTTCACATATAGATAAGAATTACAATAATTCAGAAATATTTTAATGGTAGATAGTTAACTAATTAACTAATATGTATTTTGTACTGTATTTGGATCCCTTTCTTGAGATAATTGTATCTGGACGTATGTTTAGCAAAGTAACTAGCTAATCAAGGTAGGGCGAAAAATACCTGACAAATTTTAGGAAACTAAATTGATTATTGTAATTTGTCTAAATACTTAAAAAATAGCTAAAGCTTTAACTGTCATATACCTACATCGTTAGTTTCTAGGAATAATTTTTGTTTTTGTTATTGCTAGTTTCGTGTTTGTAAATTTATTTAAGAATAAAACGCTGCTTTTAGAAAGAAGTTTTAGTCATACTACTATTTTTACTTTTGATTAAAAGTAGTTAGTGCCTATTGCTGTAACTACTTTTTACAGAAAAGTAACGCACTGCAGACTACACAAAATAATCTGTTATTTTGCTAGCTACTTTGACTATTATTTATGTACCACATACAAAACAATCATAAATTATTATTTTGTGTATTTGTCACGCATTCACTTTGGCGAATGGCGTTAGAACAATTTCTTTTTATAATCCTCCTACATTTTTCATATTAACTAATAAACTGTTTCGCTCTAAAAGTAGAAACTAGAATTTCCGTTTCATATTTTTAATTTATTGAAATTAACATACAAAATTACTTCTTAAAAATTGTAGTTTTCTCTGCTTTCTGATTTTTTATTTAAAAAGTAAGAAGGTACAGTAATGTTGCTCCTTGTATTAAGCTACTTCCAATCACTGCGTTTATGTACGAGTACATAATAATATGTAATCTTCAGATTAGGGTATCAAAGTTTGTTGCTAATTTTAATTTTTCTGTTTATATTTTTACTTGACATTAGGTTGCTTATTCCTTATTGGTTAACTGAAAGTGATTGTTACGAACACAAAATGTATTTTATCAAACATTTAATTATGGTTAAAATGCAAAAACGCTCAAGTGGCTATCACAAGAGTTAAGAACAACAGGGCAGTGTAAAAGTGCAAATAAAAAAGTAAAAAAATTGAGCAATATATAGATTTGATGATTTTCTAAGTAAAATATTAGCTTATTTCGAGATTTTTCGTCTATTTTAATTATAAAAAATAGACTCCAAATAGTGCTAGATTAAGTGAGCCAGGCGAACTTTATGAACCAAAAGGCACGTAATATAAGTTAGAAGATTTTGTAGGGTTAACAAGATTCACCCAAGTCATCAGTCATTTATTCTCTGGTAATGGATGGCTGTCCGAATCAGAACAGCGGTATGTGGTGGGCCCATCCTCCTCCCCTCTTTTTTGGATTATTACGTATATATTTATATTATCGATTAAATAAACTGTCACATTTAATGCAGTGTTTTTCATTTTATCTATTTCCCTAAACCTTTACTTTTTGAATAAACATATATTTTATTAACTTCATTATACAGGGTGATTTTTAAGTTGATTCTTTCCGTGTACCAGGATATAAAGCTAAAAAAAATAAGCATTTTTTTTCATTTACCATTTTAGCGAAAAATCAAAACTAACGGAGGTACAGGGTGTTAAAATTTCAAATTAAGAACTAAAATTACTTAACAAAAATTAAACTAAACTTAATCTAACTTAAATGACACGAAAAATGAAATAGTTAGACTATGTACTTGCAAAAGAAAAATATATAATCCAGGATGTGACGGTTCTAAACAACATATCTCTGGGAAGTGACCACCGCATGGTTCGAACAAAACTGAAAATACCAGGAAGACCCGACAGAAGAAAATATTCCACGAAACCTCCAAATAAGATTGATATAGACTTTTTAACGAAAAATAGAGACCTAAACAGAACTAAATTAGATACCATACCTAAAAACAATAAACATTAAACTCTTGACAATTTAAACTCTACTCTTACTAAAAACACCCTCGAGGCAGGTTTAGAAATAGCAGAAACACAAAATAAAAAGCAGGAAAAGAAAATAAGTAATAAGTCTGTAGAAATGTTCAAAAAAAGACGCGAAATGCTAAATGAAAATCAAAGACACACAATCGAATTTACGGAACTGAACAAAACAATAAGAAAGCAGATAAAAGAAGATATACGAAGACATCAAGAAAACTACATAGAAAAAATAATTAAAGAAAATCGAAACTTAAAGAATATAAGACTAAAAATAAAGAAAAGAAAGATAGTAACCTTGACAGACGAAGTAGATAACGCAATCAATTACATAAACACAATAAAGTCAGAAACATACAAAATCTACAAAGATCTGTACAGTTCCAAAAACAACTCCAGCAAGAACGTTGAAAAAACACTAGCCAAAACAGTCGCAAATGCAAAATCAGAAGACCTACCAGAAGTAACGGAAGATGAGATAGAGAAAGCCATCAAAGATATAAAGAGAAATAAATCCGCAGGAGAATATGGTATCATACCTGAACTATTGAAAGAACGAGGAAAATCGATTCTGCCACACTTACAAACACTATATAATAGATACTTGGATAAAGGGAAATGGAATAATGCCCTAGTTGTACTAATTTACAAGAAAGTAGATCCTACACTACTAGAAAACTATATATCCAATAGCATTACTGTCTCAGATGTACAAACTACTCACGAGAATTACCATGAACAGATTAACTAATAAAATGGATAACTACCAGCCAGTAGAACAAGGTGGATTTAGAAAAGGCTTTAGTACATCAGATCATCTCTTAACAATCCGACTATTAATAAAAAACGCCAACGAATACAACTTACCACTGTACGTTGCTTTCGTCGACTACAAGAAAGCGTTTGACACGATAGAAAGAGGCACTCATTAACTGTAGGATCGACTCTAGATATATAACGCTACTAGAGAATATTTACAAAGATGCAACCATAACTGTACAACTAGATGAAAACTTAAAAACGAAACCTATTAAAATCGAAAGAGGTGTGCGTCAAGGCGATAACATATTTAAATCGTTGGACTGGGACAACAAGGGAATATCGATCAACGGCAAGCGCTTAAATCATCTCAGATTTGCAGACTATAATATCTGATAATCATGGACTTATGTGCGATGGTAAACCAATTACCACAAGCGTCAGAAATCAAAGGATTAAAAATGAATCTCTCAAAAACCAAAGTAATGACCAACTCAGAAGAACATCCCATTACGCTGTCAGACACCAAAACATTAAAATACGTCAAAGAATATGTATATTTGGGACAATTAGTAAAGATATCCAAAGAAAATCAGACAGCAGAAATAAGTCGGCGAAACAGGTTGGGATGGATGGCATTCGGTAAACTATCGCACGTTCTAAAGAACAAGAATATTCCTCTGCATCTAAGAACTAGAGTATACAACTCCTGTATTCTGCCCGTCCTAACATATGGGGCAGAGACATGGACATTAACAAAACAAACAATGGATAAATTGAAAAAAGTCAAAGAGCTATGAAGCGCCAGATGATAGGAATAACACTGAGAGATCGAAAACGCAATGTATGGATCAGAAACACATCTAAGGTAATAGACGTAGCAGAACAGACGGCAAAACTAAAATGAACATATGCTGGTCACAATGAACGACAGAAGGACGAACGGTGAAATAAACTAATCCAAAGTTGGCGCCCATATGACGGCAAACGAGGAAGAGGAAGGCGCCAAATGAGATGGAGAGATGATTTTAAAAAACATGCGGGACTAATGTGGCGACGCACATCACAAGATAGAGACACCATGGCGACGCCTAGGGGAGGCCTATATCCAGAACTGGACATCTGGATAGAGTATGGCTATACAAAAAACTTTTTAAAATGGCATGTTCAAAATTATCACCAATCGCTTCCACACATACGTGTATAAGAGCGATGCGACAGCGGTATTTTGACGAAACTCCCAGTAAATAATAAGCATATTCAAAACTTATTTTCATAACATGAACCATTATTGTAGCAATGACATTAATAAAATTACAAAGGAAAACTAGTTGACAGGTTATTGCTTGGCAACAGACATAAACAAAAATAAAATTGTCCAGCCACCTTTACGCCAAAGTTTAGTTTTTACTTTGAAACTTTAACACCCTGTACCTCAGTTAATTTTGATATTTCGGAAAATTGGTAAATGAAAAAAATTATTATTTTGTTTAGTTTTATTTACTGGTAAACGGAAACAATCAACTTAAAAATCACCCTGTAGAGAAAGCATTAAAAATCTGCAAAATTTTATTTTAGTGTCATTCTAAATGCCGATGTAAACGCCGACATTTCATATATTTGACTAGCGCAAAAATTCCTTAAAAGAGGTATTTCAGTTTAAAAAAGAGTAAGTAGCTTTTACCGTTCCCGACCTAATCATTTTGATTCCTAAGCGACAAATTAAAATCGTAATTGACCCCTATATGTCATATTTGAAATAATAATTTAAGTAATCCTGAAAATCAAGCTTGTGGTTCCAAGGTCATTGCCGCATAGGAGCAAGTCACTATGTTGCAACAATGTTAAATATTTTCTCTGAGAGCAGGTCAGACACCATTAGCAAAGATTAAATAAACAAAGATAGGTAGAAGAGTTCCTTGTCTCAACAAATTATTGGCACTTTCTCACGAAATATTTGCTTATGCAACCCATATTACAGAACGATTATTGCCATAAGGTCGAACCTCTTCACGTTATATGCTCTTTGATAGCACCTCTCCCTTTAACAGCAATCCGTTAGTCCAGTACAATACAGCACCAAATAAATTTCAGTTGTAGATGTAACCGAAGACTATTATACTGCTACCATGCGTCCATTGGCTTTTGCTAATACCATAATATCGAATTATTCAGCAAGTACTCACTTTAAGAATCCCAATATTATTATTTATTCAGTTTTGCTTACTTTGGATTGTATAATTATGTACCACAACTAATCACTTGTTAATATTTCAATTAAACAGAATAAGATTTATAGGGGCTTTATTTAATTTTATAGGGATTACAAAATTTTACCATCCCATTCTTAATTAAAATTCTTAGTTGTCATTTTTCTTAAAATATATCACCACAGTAATTTGCTATTCACAATTTTTATATCTAACACTCCTGGATTGTAAGATTTTAAATTAATTAAATTATTTGACATTTCATATTGACTTTTCAAATATCACTAGCTGTTACCCGCGACTATGTTCGCGCGAGGTTCGTTATTTGTGTATTAAATAATGACTAATTATTTTCTCTTATCCCATCCCATCCCATCCTATCCCCGCCCCGTCTCGTCCCGTCCAGTACAGTTCCGCCCCTTCCTGTCCCGTCCCGTCCCGTCCCCTCCCCTTCCATCCCATCCCTTCCCTTCCCTTTCCGTCTCCTCCCGCCCCGTCTCGTTTCGTCCCTTCCCGTCCCGTCCCGTCCCGTCCCGTCCCGTCCCTTCCCTCCCCGTCCAGTCACGTCCCTTCCTGTCCCGTCCCCTCCCCTTCCATCCCATCCCTCGCTTCCCTTTCCGTCCCGTCGCGTTCCGTGCCGCCCCGCCCCGTCCCGTTCCGTCCCTTCCCTTCCCGTCTAGTCCTGTCCCGTCCAGTCCCTTTCCGTCCTATTCCGTCCAGTCCGTCCCGTCCCGTCCCGTCCCGTCTAGTCCAGTCCAGTCCCGTCCCGTCCCTTCCCTTATGTCATGTCCACCGTCTTGGACTTAAAAATAAACGCAATCAACGTCCCAAAAAACGTCAATAACGACACCCATATCGTATTTTAGGCTTATTTACTCCATTTCACGGACTAAGGGGTTGATTTTCGAAAAATCACAAAATACGTGTAATATTTGTTTATTTTCTAAAATCGTTTGTTAATGTTTGTTTGTAATGGATAAGGTCTAAGCATGCGGAGTATCAGGTACTTTAGACACCGACTGCTTTGGTCATATGCCCAAAGTCCTACTTAGAATTTTGCCGAGACTAAGGAGTTCCGACCCTAGCAACGGGATCTTTTACATGCTCCACATCGTAGTAACATGGGAACAGAGCTGGGCAGTAATTAATTACTTTGTAATTAAATTACTAAATTCCTTTTTGCTTATTTGCCTTGGAATTGACATACTTTTCAAAATGCAGTAATTGTAATTGGGAATTGCCATTCTTGTTAAAAAGTACTTGAAAATTACTTTTAGAAAGTAATTAATTACTACATTCAATTACTCAATTACTTCTGTGTAATTAAATTACTCTAAAATATTTAAATTACATTACAAGTATTTGAATTACCTGTGGTAATTGAATTATTTTGTGGTATTTCAATTACTGAATTACTGACCTCGATAGAGTGCCAAATCTCCAGAACGTAAAAAATAAGATAAGGTCTTATTAAGTTACATATTAAGCAAATCGCAATAGGGTCCTCCCGGCCCAATATAAGCCTAATCTACTATTTCCTCTGTCGAGTCGAATAACAGCCACTTTTGCATATTGTACGACGCGTGCACGAGCTCTGGTGCGTGTATGTACTATGTAGATGTGATCTGCAGCTTGTAATAGTGACACTAATATTTATTGTGCAAGACGCTAAAACTATATTTGCGGCAAGTACATTACCGATTACAATACCTACGGTAAAAATATAATTTAAGATAGCTTCATTAGACGATATTGGTTCATACTAATTATGTATTCGTTTCAATTTTCTTGTTTTAAATGATATACTAGCAGAAAATTACGTTTTTCTATAACCATTTAAAAATGAACAACTTTCGTCACGTTTTACTCCAACCGAAAACGCCAGTTCCGGGACCAGTGATAGAATATCCCGTAACGTTAACTTTCGTCTCTAGTGACGAAAGTAATTGGTTGCAATTTCAAATATTAAATGCATTCTTCCATATCCAATTGTAATTTAATTTTACAAAGCACAATGGAAAAACATGATTTAGCACAAAAACGTGTAAATTTACTTTGTATAACGTAATAAATGCCAAATACAGTTATAAAAATTTTCACGAAATTGACAGGATGTCTCATCAAGCAGCCTTGCTCTCGGACGGTAGTGTTTTAGTGCAGTAGTAGTGAACCATGGTTATAGAAAAAGTATGGTGTTTTACTCGTTGAAAAGCATTTTCTGCAACTTGAGAACATTATCAAACTCGGCTACGCCTCGTTTGATAAACTGTTCTCTCGTTTGCAGAAAATGCTACTTTCGTCACTCGTTAATCAATATACTATTTTCTACCCATGACATTGAAGTCAGTCATTTTGACATTGATTCCGGTGGTTGAAATCGCATTTCAACCACTAGAGATTGAAATGTTCGGACTACCGGGATTTCAAACTGTTTGACATTCAATTGGTGGCAAGAGATATGCCACTGTACCTATGTTTAATTTTTTATAAAGTGCATTAATTTATTAAAATGAGTGAAAATTCGTAGAAAAAAATAGTATATGCAACTCGTGGCTGATACAATTTCAACGTCTCGAGATACTTTTTCAACTCGCTTCGTTCGTTGAAAAAACCGCTCTCAACTTTTAAATTTTATTTCAACTTGTCCCATAATATACTATTTTGAGTGAGAAACTGAACTAAACGCACAAAATCCGATAACAACATTTAAGCAGCGTAGAACATAAATAAATTGTACCTAATTGCAAAATTCCATGCCTAGTTGACTCAAAAATGCAGTATGTGGCAGGAATCCCATAGGTCACGATTTTTCGTGATACCTCATGATCTCGAACCAAATTTCACGATCTCACGATAAATGTATTGTATCTCACGATTTGAACAATAGAATTAATTTTCTAGTCAAAAATTACAATTTTTAGCTTACGGCGTGATAATTTTAAATTTCTTATTCAAATATCAGTAATTTCATGAGAATACAATTCATTAAGCACGTGACCATTTTTAAACCAATTGGAAGCATAAAAACCCTCGGATACATGTGTACCACAGCGGTGATACCAAAACAAAATTCCTATCACCTTATTGTGGTCTGTTGCTAACCTCGAATTTGACATAGATTTACAGTGCCACCAACATAATTCATTGTATTCTCTCACTAAATACAACTCGCGGTGTAATTAGTAATCGGTGATATTTCTCATTGAAGCCGAAGGAGCAAATTCAACTCGTCCTTCGGACTCGTTGAATTCGCACCTCGGTTCCAATTCGAAAATATCACCGATGATAATCATACCGCTTGTGGTATTATGGCTGAGTATATTATATTACCCAATTTCTTATAAGGTGTGTTCAAAAACAAACTACATAAGGGTTGACCATGGAATATAAAAGTAATGTCATAAGAAAGCTTTGGAATTCATTAACTATCATCACTGTTGTTGCTGTCATAAGTTTATATTATACGCTGATATGGTGATTGAAAATTCTAAAAATTACTATCTCGAAAACTTGCTGTCAACATTAGTTTTATTTACCATGGCCAACTCTTATGTAATTTCTTTCTGACACATGGTATAAGGTCTCTTGAATGTAAAAATTACTTCATTGTTACGTGCTTGAGCAAATGTCTTTTGTTTTTGTATCTGATGTACAAATTCTTAATTCAATCAGCCGTTTTCAACTATGTTTATCAATCACCTGTCAACTTTCAACAGTCCTTGATCAACACCAAATTGATATTTTGTTTTAAAATTTCAAAAGTTAGCTAACACATTTTTATATCTATTTGTATTACTAGCGATGAAAATGTATCATTCCCTCCCGCGGATGTAATTTCATTCTTCAGCGTTAGCGAGAAGAGTACCTAATCAATTGTAATCATGCAAGGTAGGAAATGACGTTTTAGTCCAGAGTTATACATACAACACTTTTACATTTTATGATGAGACTATCTCTTGTATTCAGCTGCATTCAAAAATATTTAAATATGAAAAACAGGAGGCTAGTTGAGTTGTTATTAATCACATTGCCTCCCGTCTCTAATGGCAACGGGAGTCAATGTATTATATTCCCTCCCGCTGCCATTGGAAACCGACCAGGGAACCAAACGTATATTCTCGGGAAACCCCTAGCAGGCAACAGAAAATGTCACTTTTGTATAAAGGGGTAAAAAAAGTATTTTTGAACTGAGCCAACAAAAAATGCTCAAGTTGCGTCAGTTGGATCACCACGTAATGTTCTACAAAATCTAAATAGAAATTTGCTATCAAACAATTAAGATGTAACGTTTCGCCCTGAGATTAAATCTTAGTGATGCTCAAAAAGCATTTAAATTGAATTCAGCGCGCTTTTTACACGTTACGGATCCAACCGATGATAAGCCCATCAACGTCCGATGCCGCAAGTTACGATAAGGCGGCGCGCAAGCGAATCTCCCCTCCTATTCTAATCGCCACCGGAAGCAGCAGATAAGGGACCCCGATACTATATATACGAAGACCGCCCAGCTGCCGCTCTCTCTGACCGATCTTCATCCGATAAGAAGATACCTGACCTGATCCGTTATCTAATCTGGCTGCATTTCCTACCGCCATTTTGTCGTCACGAACTGTTTGCGAGATTAAGATAATTCACACCCACTATAAATAACCCGTACTGAACGCTGCTCTATCATGTCGGTAAATTCTGGTTAGTAGTGTAGCGTTCAAATCCGAAATATTACAGGATCCAGCACACGTTGTTGGGATCTTGGAATATTTTACGATCTCCATATCCGAACATTCCTGTGCCCTTATTGCCTTATTGCTGTATTCATTTATACTCGAGTGTACCGAACCCTCTTCGACAGTGAGTTATCCCGTGGCAAAATTTAATATACTCTTATAAGAAGGGTGGAATATTACATGGCTGTATCCGAGCAGGGACTTGAACTCGAGTATAGATAATTCAGTAAACGCCCGTCCGCCGACCCGTTTTCACCAGATATTTGGCGCCCGAGGATTACTGGAAATTATCCGAGTAGTATTTAAGGTTTTATTTAATCTTTTATACAAACCCTGTCCACAGACTCAGAATGGTAGACCAGGAGAACGGAGACGGCAGCATAGCGCCTCCCCCGAGGACGAGAGTCGCCTGGGTCTACACCCTCCGAGGAGACGTTCTTCGAACTATCGCAGCAGGACTTGGGCTCGAAGCCGAAGGCACCGTGCAACAGCTAAGACAAAGGCTGACACAGCACCTAAGAGGAGCCGAACCCGAGGACCAAGACGACGAAGAGATACCAGAAGACCACCAGGCCGAAGAGGACGAAGAAGAGCGCCAAGAAGAACAAGAAGGAGAGCAAACGCCAGACCCCCCTAGGCTCAATATCGCCCAGGTATGGAACAGCATCCGCAAATGGGGCCTGAAGTTTGATGGCACGTCTGATCCTATCTCTTTCTTGGAGAGAATCGAAGAGCTCTCCTCGTGCTTCCAATTCCGTGGCCAAGACGTCCTCACTGCATTACCCGAGCTGTTCAAAGGAAAGGCGCTCCTATGGGTCCGGAACAACAGGTCGAGATGGAGAAGCTGGCCGGATTTCGTGGCCGCCTTCCACAACCAGTACCTTCCACCCCGCTTCCAATTCAGAATGGTGGAGGAAATTCGAAACCAAACCCAAGGCCAGAAAGAGTCCGTGGCCGACTTCACCACCGCTTTACAGACGCTGCTGCGAAGGTTCGGAGTTACTCGCGAACAAAAGCAGCTCGAGCGGATTTACGAGAATATACACCCCGAGTATAAATTGTATATCCGTAGGAACGACTTTCGGAAATTAGACGAGTTAATACAAATGGCCGAAGAGTATGAAGCCCTCCAGCTGGAGCAAGCCGCGTTCCAACCACCCCCAACGGCGGGCCAAACTTACATGGCAGAAACGGCTTACCAGCCTGTCAAATCCAGAGCAGCGCTTAACTCGGGATTCAAGACGCCTACCATGTCGTCCCTCCGGGCCCCTGAAGGTCGACCGAAGGACGAACCAACCCCACCGGTCGCGACCCCTCCAGTAATGCCCACTTATAATCGCTATGAAAATTGTTGGAGATGTGGACAACGAGGTCAACGGAGAGCCCAGTGTCAGCGACAAGCAAAACTTTTCTGTTCCTGGTGCGGCAAAACAGAAACGCTGACGAGAGATTGTCAGTGCCAGAGGTCGGGAAACGCTCCCGGCCGTCGAAAAACGTGAGGCATCCTCGACACCTGAAGGCCAGAGCCTCCACGCGTCGACCCCGTTCATCGGAATGGTCTCGGTGGCTACGACTGGTGAGAAACTTCTACACTCAACCTACGTGTTCTCCAGCCCGTTCGGCCGCCCTAGACGCCAGGCTATACCTCCCGATAATCGTCCGGGGGAGAAAATTCAACGCCCTAGTGGACACCGGCGCCGCCAAGTCTTACATGGGGAAGGCCCTCCAGCAGTTCCTAGAAAAGCAAGGCATAATCAAGCGACGCAGCCCGACCAGAGTGCAGCTAGCAGACGGCCAAATTATCCCCACTCAAAAACAATACCAGCTTACGATGTTTATCAACGACGTCTCCTACCAGTTGGAAGCCCGCGTAGTGAATACGCTGTCCTGAAACTGTAGCTGGGATCCTGCCATTGACCGACACACAATCTGACCGCCTGAGCAGGTTCCTCAAGGAAGAGCTAGGCAAATTCCCGAGAACCCGAGGACCCACTTCCCTGGTCGAGCATCGGATAGTCTTGAAGGAAGGAATGGGACCCATAAAACAGCGGTATTACCCTAGGAATCCGGCCATGCAGGCCATTATCAACGATGAGGTAGATAAGATGTTGGCTGATGGGGTGATCGAGCCCTCCTGCAGTTCGTTCAGCTCGCCGGTGGTCCTAGTCAAGAAACCATCAGGTCAGTACCGTTTATGCATTAATTTTAGAAAGGTGAACGAGGCGACCCGCGCCGACGCCTACCCCATCCCCTTCATAGACGGGATTCTTAATAAGCTCCGAGGAGCCCAATACATAGCACGCTGGATTTGAAACACGGATATTGGCAGATCCCTCTTGCCACGGAAAGCCGACCCATTTCAGCATTCACAGTCCCCGGCCGTGGGCTCTATCAGTTCAAGGTCATGCCCTTCGGCCTTCACTCGGCGAGAGCCACGTTCCAGAGGTTCTTGGATAGCGTTATAGGTCCTGAATTGGAGCCTCACGCGTTCTGCTAGCTGGACGACATCATCATCGTCAGTGGGTCGTTCCAAGACCATCTGTCACACCTCCAAGAGGTGTTCCGGAGACTGACTCCAACTACAACCCGATAAATGCAACTTCTGCCAGCCCGAGCTGAAGTATTTGGGACACGTTGTCAATAAACATGGCATCCAGACCGATCCTGAGAAGGTGGAGGCCATTCTAAAGATGGAGGCTCCCCAAACTCCTAAAGCCGTCAGACGATTCCTAGGTATGGCCTCGTGGTATCGTAAATTTATCCCGAACTTTTCCCAGATGGCATCCCCCCTTAACGAATTACTCAAGAAGGGAGTGAAGTTCAAGTGGACCGCCGCGCAGCAGGAATCCTTGGATGGACTAAAGAGAGCCCTATCATCAGCTCCCATTCTCGCCTGCCCGGACTTCTCAGTCCCTTTCCCTTGGAGCAGTCCTCACCCAGAAGTTGGACAGCCAAGAACGAGTCATAGCGTACGCCAGCCGGTCTCTGACGGACGCCGAGACTAGATATTCCGCCACCGAACTGGAATGTTTAGCTGTACTTTTTGCCATCAAGAAGTATAAAGGTTACCTTGAAGGATATCGATTCCAGGTGGTGACTGACCACCGCAGCCTCAATTGGTTGCAAAACCTTCCGAATCCATCAGCCCGCCTCGCGAGATGGGCCTTGGAACTCCAGCAATACGAGTTCGAAGTCGAATACCGTACCGGAACCCTTAACCATGTAGCAGACGCTTTGTCGAGGATGCCAGGGCAACCAGAGGACGGCCTCTCTCCCATGGCCGCTCCAACACCAATGGTCCGCTGTCCTTGGATACGGAAGATGACTCGCCTGATAAGGAGGGATACGGTTAAGTTCAATACATGGAAGTTTGAACATGGAAACCTGTACCGAAGCTTCCCCAACGTCGATGACGACCTAGCTGAGGGTTTCCAACCTGTGTGGAAGATGTGCGTCCCGAAATCTCAGCTTCATCAGGTCCTCCAAGAATATCATAACGAGCCTGCCGCCGGACACTTGGGGATCACTAAGACCACCGCTAGAATACAAAGATTGTATTATTGGCCTTGAATGCAAAAGGATGTTAACAAGTACGTACGTTCCTGTCCTATTTGTCAACAGTATAAACATCAGCAGCAGCAAACCGCCGGAAAGATGTTTTGGTCAAGGGTCCGAGGTCCGTGAGAAGTCATAAGTACGGACCTGATCGGCCCCCTCACGAGGTCCTCACGGGGTAACGCGTGGCTCCTCGTATTCCAGGATCGCTTTACCAAGTGGATAGAGGTGCACCCACTGCGTTCAGCAACCGCCAAGTCCATAGTACAAACCCTGAAGGAGAGAATTATATACAGGTTCGGAATGCCCAAAATGATCGTTTCAGACAATGGACCGCAGTATGTCAGTAAGCTCTTCCGAGCTTTGGCCGCCGAATATGGAATCAAGCACCAGCTGACTCCGCCGTATACGCCCCAGACCAACCCGGTGGAAAGGGCGAACAAAGTAGTGGGTACCATCATCGCCCAGCTAGCGCGAGGCAAGCAAAATCAATGGGACGCTTGGCTACCTGAGGTGATGTTCGCCCTCAACACAGCAAAACATGAATCAACCGGATTCACCCCCGCCCTGTTAAACCTTGGTCGCGAGATGCTTCCGCCCCGCTCCCTCCGTAAGGCAACCGACCCTGACTTCGACCCGGACGAAGAGGTACCCGCACCGGGTCTCTACAGAGATAAACTCCTGAAGTTGGGGGATATCATGGAGATAGCACGCAATAATCTCGCGAAAGCATTCGCTACCCAGAGCCATCATTACAATCTGCGAAGGCGCCAGTACCGTCCCCAGGTGGGACACCAGGTGTTCAAGAGAGACCGAACCCTTTTCGATGCCGCTTAAGGCATATCAGCAAAATTAACCCCCAAATACGCTGGACCGTACTTAATCAAGAGGGTCATCTCGCCAGTAATCGTCGAGCTGAGCGACCCCCAAACCGGAAGAGAAATAGGTCGTGTCCACGTCAAGGACATAAAACCTGCCTTCTAGAAATTTCTACCCCCACATATCTAAATCTATCGCTAAAAATTTCCCTCACACCTGCCTCAATCTGGTTTCTAGAATATTTTTCCCTGGGTCCAGATGTATAAAAGGTCCGTCAACCACGACCATTTCTACCTGTAATCCCATAGAAGGGGTGATAACAGGGTTGGGCCTATATAAGGGCTTATCTTCAAACCCTGTGTCATTATCCGAGTTACTTTCAAACTAATCGAAGATGCCTCCGGTCCGAAATAAAATCGATGTGCGACCGTGGCCCTTCAAAATTAGGAAGCGACGTAAAGGGCAGAAAAGGATCCGTCCGTGGACCCCTCATCTCTATAACCGCCCAACATCCCCGACGACTACCCGCTGGTCTCCTTTACCCCAGTGGAGTCCGGTACCGGCCATGCTGTCTCCATTACCAGATACGCCAGAGAAGATAGGCAACATGCAGCCGAATTCCGCTACCGTGGATGACACCGATCAGGTGAGCCCTAGAGAAAATCTAGGACCCCAAACGTCGCCCCTCGACTTATCCCGGAAGATGGAGCATTTGTTTGGAAAATCCCCGCTTTAAACTACCCCGAATATGGAGTTCGACGCCGATTCCCTGTGGCCCTATACTCCTCCAGGACTCCCAGCGACGCCAGACACTCCCTCGCCCCTCATGAGAGCCATCCTGGTTGAATGCGGCCCTTGGTGGGAGCTACCAGGCATTCCGCCTGAACTTAAACCAGAAGCCCCCGCTCAACTACCCGTGAACTAAGATTTGGTTCCCCTCGCTGAAGGCGACGCCCTCGCCTCAGTCCTGGAAGAGTTGCAGCAACTCCAGCTCCCAGAACCAGAATTATCACCCGAAGTGCTTCCAGAGATTCTCTTCCAACCACCGATCGAAACGGAAGCCCAACAACCGACCTCACGCAAAACTAGACGGAGGTAGAAGAAACGCCGCTTCCGCGTGAAATAAATTGCCTTCCGGAGAATTTTTGCGAGTTTCCCGAGACACAGCCCGTCAAATGGGATGGTAGCCGCCGCAGAAGTAAAAATTAAACAGCAAGTATAAAACTTTTATTATCTTGCCTTGCCCCCTTTTCCTCCTACGCCACTGCAATACTTGATTACCAGGGATGCTGATACCGCAGTTTCCAAAACGTCAATCCGCCGACGCATCAAGGATTTGCGGACATGCAGATGGAGAACCCATGGAGAAGAGGCCCATGAAACTCCCGTTTCCTCCGAAGGGACCGGCATGTGTAACGTTTCGCCCTGAGATTAAATCTTAGTGATGCTCAAAAAACATTTGAATTGAATTCAGCGAGCTTTTTACACGTTACGGATCCAACCGATGATAAGCCGATCAACATCCGATGCCGCAAGTTACGATAAGGCGGCGCGCAAGCGAATCTCCCCTCCTATTCTAATCGTCACCGGAAGCAGCAGATAAGGGGCCCCGATACTATATATACGAAGACCGCCCAGCTGCTGCTCTCTCTGACCAATCTTCATCCGATAAGAAGATACCTGACCTGATCCGTTATCTAATCTCGCTGCATTTCCTACCGCCATTTTGTCGTCACGAACTGTTTGCAAGATTAAGATAATTCACACCCACTATAAATAACCCGTACTGAACGCTGCTCTATCATGTCGGTAAATTCTGGTTAGTAGTGTAGCGTTCAAATCCGAAATATTACAGGATCCAGCACACGTTGTTGGGATCTTGGAATATTTTACGATCTCCATATCCGAACATTTCTGTGACCTTATTGACTGCGAAATCCTGTTGATTCGCAGTGCATAAAAGGTCAACAAATCGTCTGATTTCCGCGAAGATTAATTTTGTGTGATTCACAGCGTGTCACCATGCCGAAAGCTACCGCTCGATCCGCAAATCCCGAAGGTAACGCTCCCAGCCCAAAAGTCGTATTAAGTGTAAACAAAGTCGAAGCAACGACCCGGGGCCGATAGCGCATTATCGCACCAGCCGGGCTTTCCGATAAAGCGCTCCGCTCTACCTGCGAAAGACAAAAAAAAAAAATTTACGCACCTGGAAATTGCGGGCTACCGTCCGCATGCTGAGTCCGTCCAAAGGGATCCCCGACTTCCAGGAAGGCGTCGCACACTAACTACTAAACACACAAACATTCTCCAGGTAAAGCTCGCCATATATTTTAATTCGTAAAATCCGCAGAAGGAAAGTGCCTGCAAACAAAGTTCTTGGGGCTTTCGAAATCGATCGGCTTCGAGCGGGGAATTCTCGCAAATCGACGCAGAAGGCTCCACTCGCTGTCCGTCCGAGGAGCGGCAATCCCAAAGCCCGCGACATCCTGAAACAATTTTTTGGCTTAGCCTAATTGTTTCGCCATTTATCCAATTATTTCAGGCTTAACCTGTATATTTTTAGTTAAATTATAAATCCTTTTGCATTCCCAGTTCGTAAATTTTCCAAAGCAGAGTATTTTCTACCTGCATCAAGCTCTTATCATTTGCGCGATGCCCTCTCGACCTCCGCGCTATTTCTTATCAGAGTCCGAGCTTGCCTTTGGGCACGAATTGTTGGTACTTGGCACTTGCTGTCTTCGCTTTGCCCGCCGCGTTCGGCGTGGCTAAAGTTTATGTTCAAGTCAGAATGCGATTATTATGCATTTCCTTTTTGGATGCGAGTTTCTTGTTGGCTGCGTCCGATGTGAGGCAGTCCTTGTTTTAGGCCCCTGTTCGGTGTAAACAGGGTGTCTATATTTTTTTCTGTGTCCGATGTGGTGCAGGTTTTTTTTCTGTCAGACGTGACAGGGAATATTTTTTGCGTCGGTTTAGATGCGCTATTGCATCTTGTTTCGCATTGTTTTAATGCATTTTTTTTGCGTCTTTTTACGCATCTATTTTGAGTGCGAATTTTCCTTTGCGATTGAAGGCGGTTTGCTTTCCTTGCGTTTCCTCTTCTTTAAGCGTGTCCATGTCTCCGTAAACCCGGGTCACGGCATGGAATAGTAGACCTAGCCAGTCGAAGCTTGGATGAGTGGGTGTGGCAGCGTGAGTTTTTCCTCTCTTTTCTTTTCTCTTTTCCTTATGTCCTGTTTTTTCTTCTGTTTTTAAAAGTTGCTGTAGGGTATGTTCCCTATGGATTTTGCATTCTAATGCTTTTCACTTTCCTTTTTCTTACCATTACTTCCGTCTCATTTGAGGATTTTTTCAAAAGCGCTTCGCTTATTTGGATTTGGACTATGGTATTATAGGATATTGTGACCGTGGAAACACCTACAGTGTCCCTTTTAAAAAAACTTGTTTTTTGTGCTTTTTGTTTCTTGCTAGGGTGGTAGGTTGGGCATGCAGGGAAGGTCACTGTTTGGGAACGCATCATCTAGTTCTTCCCTTTTGTAACGTTTAGGGTGGTTGGTTGAGCATGCAGGGAAGGTTACCATTGAGGAGCAACGCCACCTTGTTCTCTCTCTAAGCAACGCTAGCAGTTGGGGTCGTTTCTCTCCATATTTTGGGATTTTTTCTAAGAGTGCTTTCCCCATCCGTGCTTGTGTTCGCTTAGGACCTTATCGGATTTGATTTTCAGGTCGTTGTTCATAGCTTGGCAGCTATGTTGTTTTTATGTGATTTTTTGAGACGAGTTTATACTTGTTTGGGGTTTTTTAAATTTTATTGTTATTTGGGTTGGTTTTTCGGCCTTGTGGAGATTTCTGGGGGTTGGGGCTAGCGATTGTGTTGCCATCCGACTCAGTGAGGAAGCCACATTCAGTCCGTCACCGGCGCCGCCTTTTCCATCTAGCTGCGACGACTGGCTGAATGCCCGAGCGGGGTTTGGTGGTTGTGCGGTCGTTCCCTTCGGCTTCTGGGGTCTCTACCTAAATTCGTTGCGGGTATGGTTTTTAGGATGTTTTCCTGGGTTTTCACCCGAATCTTTTTGTCGCAGTACTTACTGTGTTTCATTTTTTTGAAGATAATTTTTTTACTCTCATACTTTTTGATGTTAGGTTACTTTAGATTTGGAGTGAGTGATGATGATGCGGTGCGAGCTTTTCGGATTTTTGTGAGTTTTTCGGATGTTTGTAGTAAGGTGGATTGTGTCCTATGTGATGCAGTCGGTTTTTGCTGTGTTTAACAGTTTTTTAGGCTTCTGTCCGATTTAGACAGAACGTCTATTCTTTGGCGGTGTCCTATGTGGTGCCCTGTTATTTTTAAGCCGATTTATAAGGGTTGTTTCCCTTGGCTTATCTTCTCGAAAGAGGATTTTTCGATAGCGTTTCGCTTTGTGTGTTGGCATCATCGATCTCATTCTGAAATTCTTTGGTTTCCTACATTTTTGTAATGTTTTCATAATTTAAACCTTTTTATTTTTTTTGGCCGTGGGGAGTGAAACAATTTTTTGGCTTAGCCTAATTGTTTCGCCATTTATCCAATTATTTCAGGCTTAACCTGTATATTTTTAGTTAAATTATAAATCCTTTTGCATTCCGAGTTCGTAAATTTTCCAAAGCAGCGTATTTTCTACCTGCATCAAGCTCTTATCATTTGCGCGATGCCCTCTCGACCTCCTTGCTATTTATTATCAGAGTCCGAGCTTGCCTTTGGGCACGAATTGTTGGTACTTGGCACTTGCTGTCTTCGCTTTGACCGCCGCGTTCGGCGTGGCTAAAGTTTATGTTCAAGTCAATTTACGTGCGCTCAATTAATTTAATGAGCAGTGTGTGCTTCCAAGGGCTGATTATGATCAGGTACGATGGCGCTTTGCTGTTTTATTATTCGCATAGTAATTAGATTTTTCTTAGCTCTTAATTACCAGCTTCATACACGAGTTTTTCTCGGAGGCCAAGCCTTATCGCACTTTCGACACCTGCTGGGTTCGGCGTTGCGGTCTTTTTGGGGATGCTTCTGCAGCAGTTTTCGGCGCATCCACGTCGATTTCAACGATATGGTTGCAGTTCACGACTAACTTATTTGAACCGAAGGGTGCAGCTACCCCGGGCTGGGTTTGCTGTTAGCCATTTGTGCGCGCTGGAGAAGCGAGGTTAGTTCCGAGATTTATTGTGTTTTTAATACCTGGATTTTACATTTATTTAAAATTTAAATGCCTACGTTTTGCAATTATTAACATGTAATGTAATGTTTAATTTGATACATGCTCTTGCTTTTTACATTAAATTTTCATGCTTATATCTAATTATGCCCAGTATTTAAATTTTCTATTTTTATGTATTTCGACCCTCTGTAAAAGGTACAGTCACGCTTTTTTTATTGTCAATAGCCTAACAGAAGGTTTAATTAAATGACTGAGGTATGCATAGCCCACGAATGTTTTTGGTAAATTATTAAAATAACCCGAAAGGGGTTCTTAATTTTATGCGTGTCGCAACCTTCAGTTAAGATACACAATTTTGTTATTACATTATTTACATTTTAATTATCCTGATCATTGATTACTGACATTTCAAAACTTTTATAAATTATTAATTAAATGCTAGTCACTTGCAATTTATTTTTCTTCTTATTATTTGAAATCTTTTGATTTCTGGCGCCCATTTCCATTTCCTTTTCCTTTTTTTGAAGACATTCCAGGGTGCATAGCTGATGATTTGAACCTACGATCTAAGGCCGCCGATATTTGAGCTAGTTCGGCCATCGCGGTGAGTAAAGAAAGAGTTTTTCAGAGCTGCCGTGGTGTATAAATGGTAGGGGGGTTGATCTGCGATTTTTACTACCATTGCTTATTTTATTAATTAATCGCAGGTCGGCTTCCTTATTGTTTCAATCCTCCACAGAGGCGACTTATGGGTTGCCTACACCGCCAGTAAAATTTCGACGTGAATTCACCAGGATTTGTAACTTTCATATTTTATAATATACAGTTTAGTTCATATTATGTGTAATACAGTTAAAAATATTATATTGATTTATTACTAACATATCGTTGTTGCTGTATTCATTTATACTCGAGTGTACCGAACCCTCTTCGACAGTGAGTTATCCCGCGGCAAAATTTAATATACTCTTATAAGAAGGGTGGAATATTACAAAGAAATCCAATGATCCACTCTGTATACTTAGGTAAGTTACATATTTTCGTCATTCAGCCTCATGTTAGGCGTATTTAATAGTAGATTGTTCTACAAGTTAAGAAAAGTGAGAGTTTTTCAACGTTTCATTTACGAGCGAACGATGCAAAGCGAGTGGATTAATTTATCACGCACATGAAAAAATCACTTTTATAACATAGTCAGCGTGCTATTTTTTCTAATACCATTACAAAATCTAGCCAAAATTAAATTCGACATTTCTACATATTCGAAAAAAAAATATTTTTTTAAATCGGCAGTGAAGAAAGTCGAAATCGTCAAATAAAATACGAGAAATCGGCAGTGAAGTAATCCATTGTTTTACGACTTTTTGTAGGCGGCTGGGTGATAGGTAAACCGACGTCAACATAACCAACAAAAGTTGGTTAAAATATTGTAATTTCGCGATTTCTTGATATAAAAAAAACAATGTACACTGGAAGTTTTTTTTATCCCTCATATGTTTTATTTGCTTTGGCCCTACGGGCCTCGGCAACTAAAATCACAATCGTGATAAAAAGCTCAACTTCAGTGATAACCTATGTGGAAACTAATATTTAAAAAAGTTATAAATTTGAACTTCCAAGTCCCTATACCTTCTTACTGAAGGGACTTTGTATTAAGGTATATTAGGTTTAATCGGTTTATTATAACCTAAGGAATCTATGACAAATAGGTGTCCCATTTCTTTTGGGTCGTCCTGTATAATTGTTATCCCTGAATTTATTTATTTACTTACATCTAACATCAAAACAAACTAAAAACTTTTGGTTTTGATGAAGTGTGCATGTAGCTACAAGATTTAATTATCAAAAAACCTTCAAGCGTGATAAAGTATGTAGGTTACTATTTATTATAGTTAACAAAACATACAAATTAAGCATTTTTAGATTATGATTACGAATCGACACGACGCTAATGATAGTTGCAACTTGCAAGAAAGTTCTACTAAATACATACAACTATATGACAATTTCTATTGAAAGTAATTGAAAAAGTAATTGATGTATAATTACAATTACTAAGTAATTGGTAATTGAATTATTATTTCCTGTGAGTAATTGAATCTCTGGTAATTAAATTACTGCATTGGGCGGTAATTGATAATTAATTACTTTTTAAAAGTAATTTGCCCAGCTCTGCATGCGACCCACGGCTTTACATCGCTTCCGAATGATGGCATTCTGTAGAGGTTTTCATCCGCATTTTTTTATTTTTAAAAACCTCACCGTGATCGGAGATAGAACTCTCGACCCTTAGATCAGTAGCCAGAATGCTTCACCACTGAGCTACGGAGCACCGCTCGTTTATTAATGAGTCCTATTAGTGAATAGTTTTCTATTAATAGATACCATGAATGTCAAAACTTTAAGTGTAAAATTTTTGCCATGCAATAAAATTAGATATTCTCCAATTTAATAAGATATGATCAACGAAAAAACGATTGTAACTAACTCGTGTGTTAAGCGGCGATTAATAATCTCGACAATTAACAAGTTTGCTAGCATTCACACGTTAAAATGTCTCGATTATTAATCGCTCTCATTAACACAATTGTTTGTTAAATAACTATTAACAGGACCACTAATACGAAGCTCTAATAGAAACGTAAATTTCACAATATGTGGTTACATATTAATATATGTTTCTGCTGCAGCAGCACAATTTTCATTTGGATTCTTGTAGTATCAATCATATTTCATAGAAATTTTACTTACATTAAATGTAGATCAAGGTGTTACTTGCATAAACCTATAATAATTAATCGCCTCTTTAAAAAAAGCCTTTGGAACCCAGATTCCAGAATAGCGAATAGCTGTTAGTTGCTAAACCACTTGTTGTAAATTATTAAAAATAGTATTTTGGAGAAAATATCAGCTATGTTAGTAATTGTATAAATTTAGCTACTTGAACATGAAACCAAAAGTTTCAATTAGACATTTTAGTATTGTCAAAAAACACATTAAAAATTTTATTAAAAGTTTAATTACAACGTTTAGCTGGTATATACCAGCTTCTTCAGATAAAATAATATTTTAAAAATATACAAACGTTATGTCGTAATTTTTCCTAATAAAACTGTCATTTTTATTGAAACATTTATTCTTCTTGTTTAAAATTGTAAATTACTATTTCTTTTTCTTGCAAAACTCCAAACAATGGTTAATATAAGAAATGAAAAACAATAAGCTTGTGGCCATTTTCCGTAAGTAAATTAGTTTTGTTTAATTTTATTTTTTTTTCCTTAGGTTGTTTTGAGGGTTTTTTATGCTTTGTTGTTAATGTCTTGTCAATTATTGATGATGTAATATCAAGTTATTTGGTTTTCCGTTAATTTTGTTAGGAATTTTTGTTTCGTTTTTGTTTAATTGGAAATAGCTTTTAAATTTTTTCGAGTACTTGGTTTATCGTGAGAAGAATTCATTCGGGAAAACTTATTGGTTAATATTTTATTTCCTTTGATTGTAAGTTGTATAACTGGCTTGTTGTTTCAAATTACATTATTGGAATAATTAATTTTCTGCCGTTCTCTTTTTTAGGTTATGGGCTTTTCCTATTTTTTCTGTTTGGAAAATCTTCGTGGCATTGTTTGTGTTGAAATCAATTAATGACAAGTAATATTGGTAACTTTTTCTTGTTTTAATTATCGTTTAATAAGGCATAATTTGTTAGAAACCATCAAGGTTTGGTTCAGTGACGTTCACAATACTATTTCGGGCGCGGTTGTTGGGATTTCTATTTAATATGCAAAATCAGCCCTCATTGTTTTGAATTTCTTGGTTTACTTTTATTTCTTCGTTAGTTTTGTCAGCAATTTTTAACAAGAAAGTTTAGGCAGCCATTAAATTTAATTTTAAAAAAAAACGTGTCTTTTGGTCCATAAAGTTCGCCTGGTCCACTTCTTAATCTAGCACTATTTGGAGTCTATTTATTATAATTAAAATAGCCGAAAAATCTCAAAACAAGCTAATATTTTACTTAGAAAATCATCAAATCTATATAGTGCTCAAATTTTTTACTTTTTTATTTGCACTTTTACACTGCCCTGTTGTTCTTAACTCTTGTGATAGCCACTTGAGCGTTTTTTGCATTTTAACCATAATTAAATGTTTGATAAAATACATTTTGTGTTCGTAATAATCACTTTCAGTTAACCAATAAGGAATAAGCATTTTTACGCTAGTTACACTTTGTTCCACTAGATTTTGCTTAAATTTCATACTGCATTTATGTTCTTCAAAATATTTTAAATATGTTTGCAACAATACATTTGCCACTTTCACTGTAGTTTCAGTGGCCACTTTTAAGTGTTTGATAAATTCACTTTTAGCATAATCTCGTTCATGTAAAAGAATATCACTGTCCACTTTTAAAGGGTCTTTTAAACACAGAATCCATATGAAAAAGGAGGTCTTTTACAGGGAAACGTAAGAAGAGATTTAAAAAACAAAATATACACATGGAAAAAGTGTTTTTCTACTCACTGTATAGAAAGTCGGCTTTTGCGCCCTAGTTTCAGGAAACAAAACTGTCAATTTCCCACCAGCGGGAGCTAATATTTATTTGCTCCCGCATTTGTGTTTATGTCACCATGGATATCACACCAAAGTTTTACAACGTTACGCTGATTTGGAAATTAGACAAAATGTCACGGTAATGATTTATTAAAGCAAAGTTTTTGAAATTTCATGCAATAGAACATGCGTTCGAAGAAAAAATCATATATATATATATATATATATATATATATATATCACTGGAGCAAAGGTTCATTTCCTCCCTTGTGTGTTTAGTGCCCTCCGCTAACGCGTCGGGCATTAATCACACGCAGAAGGAAATGAATACCTTTGCTCCCTAGATATATAAGTAGCTATTTTTTACAGGAAAACGTAAGGAATTTCAAAAACAGAATATACACATGAAAAAAGAGGTTCTTTGACAAGAAAACGACAAAAAAGATTTAAAAAGGAAAGAACCACATGAAAAAATAAGTTTTTTTACAGGAAAACGTAAGAAAAGATTTTAAAAACGAATTATGTGTACGAACAAAAGAGAGAAAATAGAAAAAGGTTTATAGTCAGGGATTCTAGTTTAAAAAGAATTAATTAAATTTCCGCAGACAACAATAAACAGCCGTACGCGTGACAATAAGTCGCGTTGGCGATCAACAAACTAAGAAGTAGTAGCTGCTCGCGCCCATGCATTTAAAACCAAATCTAAAAATATCGAGCACGCCCAACGTCCGAAAACTGCATGAAATCCAAACGGCCGGATGTTATGTACAAGATGAAACACGAAACTCGCCGGCGAATTCTGAGAACTCGGGCCAACGGCCGACGCCCGAGAATTGCGAAAGATGCGAGTGCAAGCAAAACAAACAGCGTCGTATGTTATACCAAAGAGCATATATTTCTGAATTATTGTAATTCTAATCTATCTGACGAATTTCTGTCATTTCAATAAAAGTAGCAAGTTTGAGCTACAATGTTAACGGGGAAAAACGCAATTATATAACACCGTTTTAAATATGTTTTAAGTCTGGCAACACCGCTAATCGATTTAGCCGAAGCAATCTTTAGAATGGTTTGTTTCTGGAATACCTTGAGAGGATTTTAACTGGTTAGTCAGCTCACAGAGGGCCTAAAACTGCGATCCTGGTGGACGAGTAACTAATGAACGCCTAATTAATAGATTATACATACATACATTATTGGTATTATTATTACATATAAAAAAAATTGTATATAAACAAACTTCGCGGTATACGCAGATAAACCTCGGGGCTGAAGTTCTTCATGTTATATGTTCTTTGCTAGTAACTTTTAATACCAATTCGTACAACGTGTTGCCTACAATACAATCCCCAGGCAATTGCGCTCAAGCTGTATATACTCTATTCACTATAGTCCCGGATTGTCAATGTCAAAATCCAATTAAAAACAATCCTTTATATCATGGTTAATATTTTTAAGTCAAGCTGTGGGTAACTAGAAACAATTAATAAAGCTACTAACGTCAAAACTATAAATTATAGGTTATATTTCGAACTGACTTGAGCAAAAATAAATAAAAGTTGCCAGGTAACAAAAACCCAATTTTTCAAAATTACGCTTTTGCGTTGTCCAACCTAATAGTAACAAAAAAACCAATAGAAATTCAACAGTGCTACCATAAAACGTCATTTTTGACAATCCGGGACCATAGTGAACAGAGTATACGCAAAGATATCAAGTCGAATATTTTAACGTATACAGATAATGTTAAACTATTCTTACCTATTAACTCATTCGCAAACTGTGTCAATTTACAATCCGATCTAGCAGGTGAATTGATCATGAGATTCTATTGAATACTTTTAATTTAACATCTTGCAAATTCAGAAGAATTTCTAAGTCTTACCTTCCTGTACAAATTGTTACATAGAAAAATCGACTGCCCATACATATTGCAGAAACTTGATTTTCGTGTTCTTAGAACCAGTAATAGATAATGCAACACTTTTTACTTGCCAACGAGTCATACGAACCTTTTGGTTAAATCCCCTGTATATTCAATGTGTCATACATAACTTTAATGTTATTTCCATGACCTGCTGAATTATTTGACAAACGGCACTGTATACGGCCTGAGCATATGTGAAGTTTCGCGATTCTCCGCAGAGCGCTGTATACCCACGAGCGGGAATTTCAAATTTGCAATGTAACATCAGTTAGTACGTTGACTACAATGCAAATATTTGATTAAATTTTACGAGCTTTCTTAAAATTTTACAACAATAATATAACCCTCTCGTGTATTTTTTACTTTGATTTTCTATTGTGTTTTTTGATCAGTTTCCTGCTAGTTTTTCCGTGTATTTTCTCATTTACATTATTTACGTTCACAATATAATTTGTTGATTAATTTATTCGTTATTATTACTTATGCTTTCGTTTGGTATTGTTAAAATACAAAGCGGTTCTAGAACGTGCAAATATACCAATTGGGGAAGATCTTATCATGAATTTACCTCCAACTATGTTTTACGAAGGAAATGGTCTGAAAGCTAAATTTAAATTATCGTACTGGTGCTTCAAACAACGCACCTTTTTAGCGATTTCTATTTTTTATTTTTATTTAAATAGGTACCCATAAACAAAGGGAAAGAATTGTTAGTTGTAGCTTTCAAGAAAGGTGTTTCCGAGTAACTTCTTCTGGGCGAAGACTATAAAATCACATTGCACTTCCTTTAGTACATTTTTAATTACTACATTTACTTTTAAATGTTTAATTTTAAATTTTTTACAATAAATTACACATAAACATACGACCTTGCAATAACACACAAAATAAAATACTTTATTACTATTACCACCTAGAACATCATCCAAATTTATAAAAATACGATCATCTGCATACCATGTGATATTTTAGAGCAAATGTGTGAGCTATCCAAAAAATACCTGCCTGAAAATATGAATCCGTCTCCAACTACGAATTCTTGGAGTTCCACAACTCCCTCAAGAAAAATATTAAAACTATAGATCTCTAAGGTACTTAGACGGCACTAAATAGATTACACCATTCATATTTATATTACATTCAAAACAATAGGTCCTTATCCTACTGATACTGCATTTAAAAAATCATTTCTAAACACGAATTAGTCTTGACAGCCGTTGTCATTTAAATGTCATTGTGGGTATGTGGCGCCAAACGGCCAAAATTGGCGTTTTCTCAGAAATGAAAACAACAATGGATTTCAAAAAATGCCCAGGCCGTAGAAAGTGACATTGGTCACACAATTCAGCAGGCCGTGGTTATTTTAAATTACATCGACATTAATAGACATAATTTAAAAAAAGGCTATAGATGTGGCCTGTAATTCTTTTATGAGTTAGCAACGACACAGAATAATACCCTAAATCAGAATGGCCTCTCTGTATCGGTGCTTTTGATGTCAGCATAGCCAATTTTTGTGACCTTGAAATTGTCCGCCATGATCCTAGTGGTGTGCAGAGGCGGTAAATTCAAAATTATGCTCCTAAATTTTAAACTGAACAGAAATAATCCGTACGTTTAAAGTCCATGCAATTTATATGGAAATGCACAGTACATCATGTGCCACCAAAAGATATTTTCTGTGCACTCATATTAAATTAATATTTTAAAACCACTTTTACACAAAAAAACATAACCTTCTTATAAGGGGTTATTGACTGCCACAATTACACGTGTAAAATATGGAAAACAGCTGACTGCACACCACCAGAACTCGCGCATGCGCAAAAAAACTAGCTGAATTTTAAGCTGACAGGCCATTCTGTATTATTCTGTGGCAACGACCTGCAAATATTATTGTTTATATTTCTTGTGTTATCTCACTTTTCAACTTTTTTTGATTGTCGTTTTTGCTTTGCATGTTAGTTACTTATATATTTATATGTAAAAATTATCCAGTAATTAGCGGTGCTGTTGGATAAATTATATTATTATTTTGCCCTACAATAACATTAAGGTGATGTCCAAAGTCACCCCAACCCACGGGGCCACTTTGGAGAATAATAATAATAATAATAGCCAAACACTCGATTTCGAGTATGAGGAACATCCAAGGTCAGCGCAAATGTACTCTGCGATGGCTGTATAGTCCACTCCTGGATGTAATACGAATATGCGACAAAAGGACGCGGGAAAAAAGGACGCAGAGGACAAAAATTTCAAAGTTCTATATAGATAAATGGGGCCTCAGTCAATATCCAGAGAACTAAAAACTTGTATCGGTGGGAACCTAAGGATTTTACACTAAACGGAAATATGCAAAAAAATCAAAACAAAAAATTTTAAAATAAAAACATACAAAAATTAGATCACAATAATAAACTTGAAAATACGCCAGGTTTACGCTGCCAGTCCTAAGCCTGGATAAAGTCTGAAGGGAAGTTTTTAGTTTTCTGGATGTTGATGGAGGCCCCATTTATCTACATATAACTTTGAAATTGCGGCATGTCCTTTTGCCGTATGCGTCCTTTTGTTGCAACATCCACTCTGAACAATAATTTTTTTAAAATTGATTGTTTTTGCCAAAATAATGATTCTGTCTAATTTGACTCTTTGGTCGTAAAAAAACTGTCAAAACTGCTTAGTCATCCCACCCCGTTTGACGGTATTTGCTTAGATGCTTACTAAATTACTGAATAGGATATAATATAGGTACTACATATATACTGTTAAAAAAAATCAATTACCTTTTGGTGTGGGTTATATTTATATTGGTTGCATCATCTACAATATAACTAATCTAGTCAGTCTAAACTACTGAAATTTGAATTTTTTTTATTATTATTAGTCCTGTCCATTCCATAAAGGAATATAGGGCGCATTCGCGTTTCACTAGCGTTGTTTAAATTCAAGGATGCTAGCCCTGAATTTCTTATACCTCTTCTTGTATTCTTTGTGTAGTTTGGTTAGTTTTCCTTTTCTGTACTATTTTATACATTTGTATCCTCCGTCACCGTATCACACATATCTTGCACTAAAGTCTTCCATTGGTCTTTATTTTTTGATATGCTTTTCACTTCATTCCACTTCATATTTAGGTCTCTACATTCTTGTGCTGTGTATCTTCTCCATGTTATTGGCGGTCTTCCTTGTTTCCTTTTGCCTCTTATGGTGTATTCTAGAGCTTGTTTCGTAATGTCGCTATTTGGTTTTCTTAGAGTGTGTCCTAGCCATTTCCATTTCCTTCTTTTTATGTCTATAATAATTTGGGACTGTTTGGTTCTCTCCCATAGCTGTTTATTAGAAATTGTAGATGGCCAGTATATGTTTAGAATTTTTCTTAAGCATTTATTTACAAATGTTTGTAAACTTCTGGTTTGTTTTTTATTTATTGCCCATGATTCGCAACCGTATAGTAATGTACTTTTTCGACGACTGACATCGAAAGTAGATTTTTCTCACCGTCATTTGACAACAGAAAGTTGACGTTTGCCGCTGAGCGTGCGTTTTCATCTTTTTGCCGCTCGCCGAGCGTTTTGGGTTTCCGCGTGAACAAAATAGGTAGCCACGCCCGAATGTTTCCTTGACAACGCCCGTTATTTGTGGAAATAATCGCGTGACATGTCATATAGACTGGGCGAGTAATGTTAACTTGATTGTCAATTAATTTTTGCGATAAAACGAAATTTGATATTTTCTTTTAACAATATGCTCAGTCGTCGAAAAAATAGTATGTATATTTCGAGCTAAAAGTGCGCTTGCCGCTTTTGCATGATTGCTGGTTTCGACTTCGTCTCAACCAGCAATATTCATGCGCAAGCGGCAAGAATGCACTTTCAGCTCTTAACATACAATATACTATCGTTCTGAAAAGTGTTGTTTTTTTTATTGCTTTTAGTTTTATTTTAAATTTACTTCTCAAAAGTGCATGGTCGGAGCCTATATCAGCTCCCCACATCGCTCTTACATCTAGGAGACTTCTTCTAAATCTTCTGTCTATTGCTATGTGATCTATTTGATTTCTGATGTTGTCTCCCGGTGATTTCCAGGTAACTTTATGTATTAACTTATGTTGGAAAATACTACCTCCAATCAGCAAATCGTTTAATGCACAGAAGTTAGCAAATAGAGTTCCATTTTCATTTATGTCCCCGACGCGACGCCTTCATTTCCCATAATTTCTTCTTTTCCTTTGTTATCGTTCCCTATCTTTGCGTTTAAATCGTCCAGAACAATTTTTATATCCTTTTTGTGTTTGCGCTGAATATCATCATATACCTTTTGCAATTGTTCATAAAATTCGTCTTTCTTCTCTAGTTCACTTGTATTTGTCGGAGCGTATACATTAATAATACATATATTTATAAACCTTGCTTTAAATCTGGCTGTTATTATCCTTTCCGATACTGGATCCCATTCAAGTAACGCTTTTTTTGCTCGTGGCTTTAGCATAAATGCAACCCCATGTTCGTGTTTAGCATTTTCTTCCATATGTCCAGAGTATAATATCGTGTTCTGATTGTTAAGTTTCGTTTCACCACTGCCTATCCACCTAGTTTCACTCAATCCCAAAATATCGATATTGTATCTTTCCATTTCTTGGTGTATTTGGTTTGTTTTGCTTATTTCGTGCATCGTTCTCACGTTCCAATTTCCAATAAATATTTTCTTGCGTATATCTAATTCTGCTATCTTTGTATTATTATCGTTAATCCATATTTCGTCGCGGTTGTCTTCATTTTCTTCCTTGCTAAACGGCGCTTTTACCAGTTTTTTGAAAAGCTGCTCGTATTTGTGATCTTCTTTGACTGCCTTATAATAACATCGTTATCGTTTTCATTCGAGTTGGATTGGCTGCTCTCAATATTTTCTGGTGATCGTTGACTAATAGTTCTTCCCATCTTCTTATTCTCCCCGGACTCACGATGACCGTTTTCCTCCTCATCCTTTTCTTTGAGATCCTCTACAGAATAGTCTTTGCCATTTACGCATAATTTGTTATATTTCAAAAATGCTCTGTGTCCCTTCTCTCGTGCTATTTTCAGGTGTCCAATTAAGTCTTTCCTTTGAGTCTGGATGTTCTTTGGAAACTCTTCACAAATCCAAATGTTCGTATTCCTCAGATTTTTAGCTGACTTTAGGATCTCCATTTTTTCGTTTTGATGTGTAACCTCAATTAGTATTGGCCTAGTTTTATTGGTTTGAAACTTGCCCAGTCTATATGTCTCACGAATTTCTTCTGCTGCAATGTTTTGGACCTTTATTTTTTGCAGTAATTGTAAAACCTTTTCTCTCGTTTCTGCACCTGTTTCATTTTCATTATCCGTTAAGCCTTGTATTATTAAGTTTCTCTTCCTTATCTCTCTTTCGAGTTGCTCTATACGTTGATCTTGCTCATTTATTTTCTTTTTTAGAGTATTATTTTCCGTTTTTAAAGATAGCCTATTTTACACTGTTCGTTATCAAATTTTTGAACATTCCATTTATTATTTTTTGGTTGAAATTTATCTCTTTTGAAGGTAGCTTGCCTCAGTGTCATTATCACCATGAAATGATCACTATCTGCATTTGCGCCTCTGTAAGTTCTTGCATTGGTAACATATCTTATGTATTTTTTTGTTACTAATATGTGGTTGATCTGATTTGCATGTTCCCAGTCCGGATGATTCCATGTTACCTTACGATATTTTGGGTGAATGAATTTTGTTGTTACTGTATATAAGTTATAGGCCGATGCAATCTGACACAGTCTGTGACCATTGTCATTTGTTTCTGTATGGACGGAGTATTTCCCGGTAACATCTTGAAGGTATTCTTCCATGCCTAATTGTGCATTAAAATCTCCTAATATTATAGTAGTAACGTCTTGCTTAGGAATTTAATTCATTAACCTTTGTAGAGCTTCGTAAAACTCCTCTTTTTCCTCGTCATTTGCCGTTTCCGTTGGCGCGTATGCATTTATGATAGTTTGGGTCCCGGTTTTTAATTTTATTCTGAGCATTGCCATCCTCCCATTAAGTGGCTTAAAGTACATTATTCTTTCTCTGCTATTTTTTTATACAAAGAAGCCGACACCTTTCTGCCCCCGCTTTTCTTCTCCACTATACAGAAAACTGTAGTCATCTTTTTGAATTACCCCTTCTCCGTACCATCTATGTTCTTGCACCCCTAATATATCTACTTTGTATCTTTGCATTTCTAGGGCAATTTCCTGCATCTTTCCGGGCTGTAACAAAGTTTTGATGTTCCAAGTTGCTACCCTGAATGTTTTTTGTTTCTTTTTTCCTTGTTTTCTTGTTTTGCTCCTTTTTTCTTTGTCCGTTTCCATCGCGATTTTCGTAATTAGTAGTTCATCTGGCCTTTTGTTTTTCAATAGTTTTTTGGTGTTCCTGTCTTTATTAGTTTATTGCTTGTTGTCGGCTGTGGAAGCTCTTTCAACAAGGTTTGTGTCCACGCCTTGTTTCTGGAGTTTTCTCCTGTCTTTTTTTTGCTGGTGTAATAGTATTGGGTTTCTTGTTTTTATTTTCTTCCATTTCTTTCTGCTCCGGTGATCGTTGCTCAGTTTTTCTTTTGTTTAGTCTTTCCAATTCGGTCTCTGCTCTATTCTCACTCACTTCTATATAGAGGGATGGGTTTTCCTTTTCCTCTGGCTCTTCTACTTGATTGGCCTTCTGCTCTACCCCCTTCAACTTATCTATATCATAAATTTCACCGTTGACTAATAGCTTGTTTCTTTTAATTGTAGCATTCAATCCTTTTGCCCTTGCTTCTTTCACATATTGCCGTAGGAGTCTGTTATCTACTAGTTTTTTTTTCGGTCAAGTCCTCCTGGATCCAAAATGTGGTTCCTCTTAGCTTCCTGGAATTATACATGATTTTTTGTTTCTTGAGATTATATATCATTGACGTTAGGATCGGCCTATGTCTTCCCTCTGCTCTTTTACCAATTCTTCTTGCTCCGTCTATATCCTTTTCCATATCTACCTAGATTTCCATTTTATTAAATATTTCACTTATGCTTAGTAATAAACTCTCCTGTGTTTCTTCCGGTACTTCTTTGACGCCTTTAATAATAATGTTGTTTTTTTTTATTATTTTCTCCAATTTTTCAATTTTCCCTTCTTGTTTAGCAATTTTCTCCTTCAGTAACCTATTTTCAGTTCTTAGTTCCTGAGTCACATTCTCCATTTTGATTGCATTATTATCCAATTTAACATCTATCCCAGCTAATTTCCCTTGAATATCCGTGAGCATTTTCACCACCTGGTCTATTTTTTGTGGTTATTCCTCGGCACTTTTCTCTTCGGTGTCACCCATTTCTAAGTGTGAATGTTGCTGTGTCTGTGCTTTGCACTGTATATTAAATGCTCAATTCTAAGTTGCTCTTATCTCTTTTGACACAACCTCACTTTATGTTTGCAATTTTTCACTAATGTATTGGTTATAAGTTCAAATACAAATTTGTTGGTCTCTATACTCTTTACATGCATGCATATAATTTCTAGATGTACTTGCGGTTTGGTTGTATTTAAACCCTCTTCTTTTGACGATATATCACTATTTAAATACTACACTCTTATCACCCATCCACTCTGATAAACTTCAGCTAAAACTTCCCTAAGGTACTTACACGACACTAAATAGATTACACCATTCATATTTATATTACATTCAAAACAATAGGTCCTTATCCTACTGATACTGCATTTAAAAAATCATTTCTAAACACGAATTAGTCTTGACAGCCGTTGTCATTTAAATGTCATTGTGGGTATGTGGCGCCAAACGGCCAAAATTGGCGTTTTCTCAGAAATGAAAACAACAATGGATTTCAAAAAAATGTCCAGGCCGTAGAAAGTGACATTTGTCACACAATTCAGCAGGCCGTGGTTATTTTAAATTACATCGACATTAATAGAGACTAGCAACCCAGTGAGACAAATGTCTCATTTAAAAAAACAAAAAAGACCGTTTTTCAAATAGAACGCGTATTAAATAAAAACTGTACCCAGACCTGGAAGGTGTCAAAGTGGTTGCCTAACCGATCGACGTTTTAAGGCGCAGAGGGTCCTAAGGATTTTATACTAAACGAAAATATGCAAAAAATACCAAAACAAAAAATTTTTAAATAAAAACATACAAAAATTAGATCACAATAAAAACTTGAAAATACGCCAGGTTTACGCTGACGGTCCTAAGCCTGGATAAAGTCTGAAGGGAAGTTTTTAGTTTTCTGGATGTTGATCGAGGCCCCATTTATCTACATATAACTTTGAAATTGCGGCATGTCCTTTTGCCGTATGCGTATAATATACATATATACTGTTAAAAAAAAATCAATTACCTTTTGGTGTGGGTTATATTTATATTTGTTGCATCATCTACAATATAACTATTCTAGTCATTCTAAACTACTGAAATTTGAATTTTTACATGTATCTTAACACTAATCTAAAGTATAACAATTCTAATTACATTACACTAATAGGTAACATATAATACTATATTCCAATAGTAAAAATAATAACTATACAGGGTGTGCCAGAAATAAGTGTGCAAGGAGAATTTGAATAGTATAAACACTGCCCTCCTAAGGAAAAAGGTCCTATCTGCAAAACTTGCGATTTTGAGTTATTTGACTTTATGTATACAGGGTGTTGAAAAAAAAAGTAAAATATTTTAGGGGCATATAGTATGACCAAAAATAAGTCGAAAAGTCTTAATAAACATGGGTCCAGAAACGCTTCGTTTCCAAAGTACAGGGTGTTTAAATTTTTTTTTTAATCTTGTTTTTTTATGTTATCTAAAAACGCTTTGAGCGATTTTAATGAAATGTTTACAGTTTGTTTATAACTTTATGAGGCATCTTTTGGACCTTAAACAGTTGATGTAGTAATTCCAGGGGCGTGCCCACAGGGCACAAAAAATAACGCCTACGAGATTTTTTTGCAATTTTTATATATTTTTTCAATAAAGCAACTAAAAATGCAACTTTTTGGTTTCCTGAGATTTTTTCAAATCTAGCTTCGTTTTCAAGAAAAAAATTTTTGCACGTCTCTGAACCTGTCAAGACAAAAACTAAAATGCTTCAATATCTCAAAACCCCTTAGCCGATTTTAGTGAAACTTTGAAGGTTTACTGGTGGTATTAATGATCATGTTTTGGCACACTTAGATTTAAATTATGTATTCCAGTGGCAACCGGGATTTTTTTTTTAAATTTTAACACTATCTCGGAAACAAAGCATTTCCGGACTCATGTTTATTAAGACTTTTCGACTTATTTTGGGTCATACTATATGCCCCTAATATATTTTACCCTTTTTTTCAACATCCTGTATTTTTCTACTAAGCAACAAAGCCCTAACTACACTCAAAGTCTATGAAAACTCACTAAATATGTCCTATGTGCAGATATATCTTTGACTGCTTGATCTAAATCTTCTATTTACATTTACTACGCAAGAACGTCTGATCTGCTTAATTTTGTGCCAAGAACTGTCTTGCTTGGGTAACTGACACAGCGATCACAGCGCAACACGTCTGGTTGGTACACTTAAAACATGAGCATTCAAAATTATGCACCATTTTTTACAAATACAACACCAGTTACACCCTTACTCACAGCTCCAAACGTCAACTGTCGAATATTTAGCGGCAACACGAATGTAACTGTTACGTTACTTTGTTCATAACCACTATGAAGTGCCCCTGTCACAGCTTTCCTGTCTACACCGACTCGACAAAAATCATAGGTCAGTAGAATTTTTTTCGATCACTCTATATTCAGCATGATTCCCTGACTTTCCTTGAATCGAATAGAAGTTGTCAGATAGGATCGGAATGTTTATGAATCAAAAGTATCAACTTCTACTGCGCCTACAGTTTACGATTCTTGGTATTCTCTAACCGTAATCAAAGTCGCTTACTGGCTTTCAAACGATTGCTATCGGTGGCAGCTTACATAGATCTGGCAACGCTCCATTAGCAAGCAATAATGAGCTATAACGACAGTCTGACAACGCCACAAAATGTAAACGAACAGTTCTGAACAGCTGACTATGGAACTGTCATGTAAATTTATTTGCAAAATGTTAAAAGAGGTCGAGTACTTTGTAAAACCCAGTTAAATATATTGGTAAATTTTTTAGCAGCCAATAGTTTTACTGCATGAAAAAAAAACCTGCGATGGTTGAAAAAAATTTAATTGAATTGTGGGATGATCTTACAGCCTTTTTAAACAGTTGCGATTTAGGCCCAGCAAAGATAGAAAAATTCTATTTATTTCAAATTATATATAGCAAAAACAAAATTTATGACAAACGACACGACTAATAATGAGAACCAAAGTTTAGAACTGGTACAACTACAAGTAGAACGGGCTACTTCATACATCTACTTGGGCCAACAAATAGAATTTAGTAAAACTAACCTAAAAGCAGATTTAAAAAGAAGAATCTCACTAGCCTGGGCGAGTTTTGGAAAACTACAAAAAATATGGAAATCGAAACTACCTAATACCACTAAAGCCAAAGTGTTCAATCAACATGTACTGCCAGCCCTAACAGATGGCACGGAAACTTGGGCCCTAAACAACACCATAAGAGAAAGACTCCAAATAACACAAGAGAGAGATGGAAAGAAGTATTTTGGGTGTAAAACTAACAGGCCGCATATGTAATGACGAAAATTCGAAGAAAATCTAAACTCACAGATGTAATGGAATGGGTCAGCAAGCTGAGATGGAATTAGGCAGGACTTGTAGCTCGCATGAAGGACAACTGCTGGACAAAACAAATAATTGAATGGAGACCAAGGAAACACAAAAGACCAGTGGGACTACCTCAAACACGTTGAAGAGACGACCTAAAACATCTAGCAGGAACGGAGTCGATACATCTAGCTAATGATAAAGAAACGTGGAAGGATATGGGGGAGGCGTACATCAGATGATGGATGAATAGCTGATGATGATGATGATATATGGCAGAATGTAATTCTACAATACACTCTGTTCAGTTTCTTCTCCAAGAAAAATTCCTACATTTACTTCGTTCGCTGCCACTATTTATTTCACTAACGTAAGTAAATTAACGTTCAACCAAAAAACAAAAATAACTGCTCAAACTCATAAAAACCGTGAAAGCCATACTCACTGCAGCACTGCGCAGGTATGACAGCAATTTTTATGTGTTTTCAGTAACTTTGACGATCTCGTATATACAGTGTGACCAGTAAAGTCCGCATCATATGGGATTTTTCTTTATTAATAGTTTTATTTGAAATTTGACTTTGGCATCGTGATCCGCATTATCTGTCAAATTTTAATTTAAAAAAAAAAAAATTCACAAGTGGGGTTATTTCTCAAAATATCGAAAAAAGTTTTTCTAAATGCAAAATTTTAGCTGTATAAGATAATTAAAACGTTGAAACTAGATAAACTTTATGTAAAGTTAACAAAAATTTATTTTCCACATAATGCAGACTTTACTGATGACACTGTGTACTAGTTTGTCTCAACTATAATGTGTATTACTTTTAGACGCAAACTATGTTTTCAAAAATAGTTATTTTATGAAGTTACCTTATACAGAGTCAAAAACAAATTAACTTTGCATCACATGTGACCGAATTTTAATAGCCCTATTTGGATTTTGTAGAACAACACACATTTAATATGAAGCTACTTTAAAGAAAATGTGTCTGGAACAAAGCATTGTCAAAACTAAAAAGTTTTATGTAGGTTGCGCCGAGTCTTATTTTGCAACAGTGGTGCAATTTACAAAAAAATGCGCAAAAAATCTAAATTATCTTATACAGCTGAAATTTGGATATGGACTAACTTTTTCTAAGAACTTTTTTCGATATTTTGATTTTTTTTTGGAAAAAAATTAAAATTTGACAGATAATGCGAAATACGTGACTACTTTTTTTGGTTAATTTTCATCCCCATCGAAGCAGAAATTGATGCCAAAGTCAAATAAAACTATTAATAAAAAAAAATCCCATTTGGTGCGGTTTTGCTGGTCACACTGTATATCATGTTCGACTTCTACCGACGCGGTTTGGGTTATTGCTATGATCGAAGCACAGCGGAGTTACGGAATATGAATTGCAAACCATTTCTATTCGATTGTCCTACCTCTATTCGATTTGAAGTTAGGGAATAGTCATAACAAAACTAAGGTTTATCGCATGTATGTGTCTTCATATGTCTAACTAAATGACATTTTGCTGATGTTTTATATCCACAAACAGAACATGAATAAGGTTCTTCGCCTGTATGAGTCCTCATATGTGAAACTAAACTACTTTTTCTGACACATTTATATTCACAAACAGAACAAGAATAAGGTTTTTCATCTGTATGAGTCCTCATATGTTCGACTAAACTATTTTTTTGGGTAGATTTAAATTCACAAACAAAACAGGAATAAGGTTTTTCGCCTGTATGAGTTTTTACATGCAAAACTAAATGATTTTTGCGGGCAGTTTTATATTCACAAACAGAACAGGAATAAGGTTTTTCATCTGTATGAGTCCTCATATGTACGACTAAACCATTTTTCTTGACAGATTTGAATTTACAAACAGAACAACTATAAGGTTTTTCACCTGTATGAGTCCTCATATGTTCGACTAAACTATTTTTTCGGGTAGATTTAAATTCACAAACAAAACAGAAATAAGGTTTTTCACCTGTATGAATTTTCATATGTATCACTAAAAGACTTTTGTGGGCAGTTTTATATTCACAAACAGAACAATTATAAGGTTTTTCACCTGTATGAGTCCTCATATGTTCGACTAAACTATATTTTCGGGTAGATTTAAATTCACAAACAGAACAGGAATAAGGTTTTTCACCTGTATGAATTTTCATATGTATCACTAAAACACTTTTGTGGGCAGTTTTATATTCACAAACAGAACAACTATAAGGTTTTTCACCTGTATGAGTCCTCATATGTTCGACTAAACTATTTTTTCGGGTAGATTTAAATTCACAAACAAAACAGGAATAAGGTTTTTCACCTGTATGAATTTTCAAATGTATCACTAAAAGACTTTTGTGGGCAGTTTTATATTCACAAACAGAACAACTATAAGGTTTTTCACCTGTATGAGTCCTCATATGTTCAACTAAACTATATTTTCGGGTAGATTTAAATTCACAAACAGAACAGGAATAAGGTTTTTCACTTGTATGAATTTTCATATGTATCACTAAAAGACTTTTGTGGGCAGTTTTATATTCACAAACAGAGCAAGAATAAGGTCTTTCACCTGTATGAGTCCTCACATGTCGGACTAAACTACTTTTTCTGACACATTTATATTCACAAACAGAACAGGAATAAGGTTTTTCACCTGTATGAATTTTCATATGTATCACAAAAAGACTTTTGTGGGCAGTTTTATATTCACAAACAGAACAAGTATAAGGTTTTTCACCTGTATGAGTCCTCACATGTCGGACTAAACTATTTTTATCGATAGATTTAAATTCACAAACAGAGCAAGAATAAGGTCTTTCACCTGTATGAGTCCTCACATGTCGGACTAAACTACTTTTTCTGACACATTTATATTCACAAACAGAACAAGAATAAGGTTTTTCATCTGTGTGAGACCTCATATGTTCGACTAAACTATTTTTTCGGATAGATTTAAATTCACAAACAAAACAAGAATAAGGTTTTTTGCCTGTATGAGTTTTTATATGTCTGACTAAATGATTTTTGTAGACAGTTCTATATCCACAAACAGAACAGGAATAAGGTTTTTCGCCGGCATGAGTTTTTATATGTCTGACTAAATGATTTTTCTTGGCAGTTTTATATCCACAAACAGAACAGGAATACGATTGCTTGCTTGTGTGAGTCCTCATATGTTTAACTAAACTATTTTTCTCAGCAGATATAAATTCACAAACAGAACAAGAATAAGATTTTTCATTTATATGAGGCTTCGTAGGTGTAATCAAACTCTGACCTGTTGAATTTTCAGTCATATAATTTTGGTCCTTAATTTCAAGTTCACATTTAATATCAATTTCCGAATAATCACCGATGTCATTACTGCTTTCAATGACTTGTTTGATAGAAATTTTCTTATTATCTTCATTGCCATCTAAGTCTTTTATGTTATGCGGTAAAGTAGCTGTTGAAATATAAAAATTATCATCTGCTGTTCCTTGATTAGTGGTCATCATAGGTAGTAGTTTAATATCGGCTTGAGCAGTAATACTATTTTGCTGTAATCTACGATTACGGGAACTTCTGCGATTGCAACACCTGGAACAAGTAGGTATTATTAGAATTAGCAAATTACATACAATTTTATTTTAGAACCATAAGCTTGTTTGTTGCCCCACAAGTAGCTATAACGTTGCTCAGCGGTACAACAAACAATATAGCAACACCAACAATCTACACAGTAACCATAGCAACAAAATTTTGCAGTGCCGGAATAGCAATGACACCTGTGCCCAAAATACTGAATCCTACAACTATGTACTTTTCAAGAACCAAATTAAAATAAAAACATTAGAGTATTCCGCAAAATTTATTGATTATGCCCTTAATACATAAATAACAATTATAAATTGTTCTATAAAGAAAACTGGAGTTATTTTAAAGCTAATATTCTAAACAGAATAGTTATTTATGTATCGAGGACGGAAAGAAAAATATTACGCCCGATTATGAAGTTTAAGGCCCGACGCATAGCGGAAGGCCTTTATTCTTTCAAGGGTGAAACTTTCTTTGAGCCTAAGGCACGTACAATAGTTTAAGCACAATTGCGTGCAAATGCACATTAAAATGGTTTACTCTAAATACACTGTACACACTAAAGCTTGTAACTAGAAAACTATTATTAGGTGGTGTGTCACATGTTTAGATTTTTAAATGAGGAAACCTTCAGAGCCACTTTCTGTTTAAGGTATTTCATTTTACAACATATCACGTATTTTTAATATTAACAAATAAATGTATTGCTATCCTTACAATGAAGGTTGTGAATCATATACTTCAACATTACTTTCATCGTTAGTTACCATGACCGGGCGTCTACTTTACAGCCCACTAGGTATTTCTTCTACTTTATATCCAGCTGGGGGTTTTGTCTACTATACAGCCTACCAGATGTGCTTGTGTTATTACAAACAATTCACTGGAAAAAAATACGCCACTTGTCCTGATGACCTTGAGAGCTCAACTTTTCCACATGACTTATTTATAATATAACACATTTGTACCATAAATAACTATATTCATGCTTAATTAAACATTTTTTGTTATATATCTTAATTACAACTTTATTGAAATATTATAACCACACTTAATCACTCGAACTTTCAGAATTACAATTCATGAGTAAAATGAGTTGCCCCTTACTATGCATATGCTTTTTCTAGCACACCTTTGCACTACTGTTATATTAGTTAATTGGCTTGGGTTGTTTTGGAACATAAGTCAAATGTACGTTGAGGACTAAATGGACATTTAAGTGAATTTTCCACCATGATATGTTGATAGTCAAACTCCGTGATATTTTTGTCACTTTGACAACTTTGATAAAAAGTTGTTTACCTTTTGTCGTCATGACAACATTGCAATTACGTATTCCTTAAATTTCCTAAACGATTACCATTGTACTACAACTATTTTTTGCCATTTTCTACAAAAACATGTTTGCCTGGCAATTTGAGGAAACAAGCTGTTTCTGATATAAGTGTGCGAGTTTTTTTATTTGGTAGGTATCGCATGTATGTTGTTCATTCTTAGTTGAGACTTCTGTTTAGAAATGGCAATTTGTTCTACGGTTTAATCCTATCGCATGTATGTTGTTCATTCTTAGTTGAGACTTCTGTTTAGAAATGGCAATTTGTTCTACGGTTTAATCCTATCTTCTGTTGTTTTCTTTATTGTTTTTTATGTGTTTTACAGGTCAATAGAATTTATAATCAAATTGGCTTTTATTGTGTATAATATTAATAATAATTCACAAAACATCTCCAAATATATTTTTGAAGAATTTTATCGAGTACCTCTTTATGAAAGAGGAATAGAGATGTACACTTTAAAAATATTACAAGAAAATGATCTCTCATATAGCCGTTCGACGAATAGGATCCCAGTTTTGAATTGTAAATTTAAATTATATACATTATCCCTAAAAGATATTTTATTACATAAATACAGATGACACTTTCCAGTAATTATTCTGCGATAGAGACAAGCAACACCCAACAATCTTCTGTTTTTCATATTAACCTATGATAACTCTGCCAACTTGTGTGAAACATGATCAATTTTTCCGATTTCATATATAAGATGTACACAAAAATTTTGAACCTGTTGAATTCTTCCAGACGCTTCCATAGTAAGGCAACGTTTGTATATTTGAGAACAATAATTAAAATGACTGAGAACTAGACCGTGCTTTACTTTTTGGTGTAATGTCTACTGTCTGTGTGGATACTGTAATTTTAAGTAGGTAATTATATGCTTTAACTAAAACAATAGAAATGAGATCATAATTCAAGTGCATATTTTGTAAGTTATGGCACCAGCGTGGCTCGGTGGTTAGAGCATTGGACTACGGCGTGGAAGTCTGGAGTTCAAATCCAGATCGATGCCTGGCGGGCGGCCTACCCAGTCGCTTTAAATAATTGGGGACCTGTGTTCGAAAGAATAAGGGGTAATAATGCGGTTGTGTATGCGTAATGCTCATCACATCACCACGTGTCATGAATTTGACACGCAACAGTCGAGTGTGAGAGCGAGGATACAGAAGCTCTGACCTTCCGCCTTGCAGGCCAAGCTCCTTCATGGAGTGTTAGTGCCTCACCATTATTATTATTATTTTAAAAGTTATAATCGTATGCAGATGTCCGAAATTTAATGTGCACAATTTTTATTTAGACATTCATCATTATTTGCTTTCCATTATCGTTTGTAGTTATTTCCATTTCTGGTATTACTACTGCTGATATTCCTTCTTTGGCTGTTTTTGTATGATCTCTACCTCTCCCATTGATAGTGTTAGTATTTCATGTTCCAAATCTCAATTTTCTTTTTCGTTTATGATGTATATAGTATATACAGTCCAATTAAATTCCTCTGAATCATCTCTCTGAATTATGACTCCAAGACAACTGGCCTTTGGTTCACAGTTGATCATTATAAACATTCACAGCAATCCTGTCTCCAAAACATCTCGCATCTGCCACCCAAAGGACACACTTTCTAGGATGAAGGTTTCCCGTATTCAATACATTCAGTCATTTAGGCTCCAAATAAAAGACATATGTGCCACAATCACAGCTTTCTGGCAGCGATTAAATCACTAATTAAAAAGTCTTGCTGCAATATCAAGCAAATTATCAAACAAACGCTCTGTAAAGTCAGCATTTTTCTTAATGATTGTTAACTAGGCTTTTTGAATTTGCAATATCATTTTATATACTGTATCTTAGATATGCACAGAAGAAACAGTTTGGGCAGGATACATAGTCATCCAACAGCCAATAGTTGTAGAAAAACAATGTTTTCTGGTAAACAAAGATGTTGGTAGAGGACTTTGAAAGCTACCAAAATCCACAGAAATGGAAAATATAAGAGTGTAAAGTACATTAATGATATGACGACTGTAATAGTGACAACATAAATACAGACAGATCAATAAAAAACCAATTAGGGTAGGCTGTGTAATGTCTGAAGTGTATTGTCAGTCTATGTCAAATTCGAGATTTGCAGGTTAAGTTTTACGTCAGTCTGTGTCAAACAACAAGCAAAACCTCGAATTTGACATAGACTGACAATACTCTTCAGTACTGCCAAAAGTATAACACATAGCACAGCCTGCCCTAATTGGTTTTTTATTGATCTGTCGTTATTAAGTTAACATCACGATAAGTTTAAAGTATACTTCACAACTAGGGTTTCCATCTAGGACCATCCGGGGATTCTACCAAAAAAACCGAGTCCCGGGACCACAGCCATCACAGGCGAAGTCCCGGGACCATGTCAACATGCGTGCGTATACTTGATATCAGAGAATTAGAACGGGTATTCACCGCCGGCCGGCTTATTACGCATACCTCTTGCATATTTTACATTATTTGCGTTTTGCAGAGGCAGTAGAGGTATGGTTTTCGGTAGGTAAGAATTCAGCCTGTGTTATGTTTCAGTCATATTTGCAAGTGTTCTTTTATTTACATATTTGTTTGTTACTTTTGTTGGATTTAGATATACATAATTTGTAGACTTTAAAAATTATCTATGTGTGAAGAAGCTGAATAATTTATATTTCCAGGTTTTAAAGGGGTGCGTTATTGGTCTGCTAAAGCGTTAGAATTAGAATGAGTTCCGATTCCTAACCGACCTTCACTCTATATTAAAAATATAACGATTTGAAGTCGATTTGGCAACACTTTTATATATCGAAAGATAAACAATTGGTGAAATGTAGTTTGTCCCAATAAAATTATCATAACCAGAGGCGACTCGACGAAAGGATTACATAAGCACCTTAAAGTTTGCACAAATTGCGCAAAAGCAAAAGATTAAGGCGACCCACATTTTTAGTACCAGAAGAAAGTAATGAAGTTATAAACAAGCCCCAACGCAGCTCATTATCAGCACAGACATACTTTATTTAACTTAAAACACTTGTTTTTCTTTGGAATTCAGATTCGGAGATTTCACCTGAACACTATTTCCCATTCGGGAGCATTTTCGGGATCTTTGGGACTTGAAATTTAGCTTGTAAGTTCCGAAAAATCCTTTTGGTCCCGGGACTTGGAAACCCTATTCACAACCTAATGCAGTTTTTAAGTACTTCAATTAGCATGATAATTTTGTTATTAGTTGTTTACGTTCGTAATTATTTATTTTTGGTTTGTTTTTGTAAAATAAATTTGTAGTGATATAAATGTTATTACACAATCATGTCATGTCAATTAAGGTAGCTACAGTGGTTAAGTGTGCAACGTTACTTATATTGACGACTATTTAAATTTAACGCAAATTCTGAAAATTTTTCGTTGGGGCCTTGACTTCTAACACTGACCAGAGTTGTGGAATTTCAAACGTGCAATTTTGTTTTCTAATCAAGTCTATATAACAGTGTGGTCCATTAAGTGTGAAACAAATGAGACATTTTCTTATTACTTGTATAACCGAAATTTAAATACCCCCAAAAGTTAGTGTATGTTCGATAACCATATTAGATACATTTAGAATGGCTCCAAGTCAAACAGCATACAGGGCAGGACAAAATAATATGAAATTCGTTCAAGAATCAAGTTACCTTATTTCAAAAAATATGGCAAAATTTTATTGAGAAAAGTTATTTAGAATCAAAAGTTATGCTCAAATACAAAGTCAGGGCATCCTACTCGAATTTTTATTCTTTTTTGAAAATGTTGTATTAGCACCGTATGATACATATTTTTATTATTCTGATTTTATATGTATTTAAAATAGCCACAACCACATCACTTTTAAATAACTTTTAGCAACTTGAAGCGTATTTGTAAAATTTACTTTGATTTATATTTTTTTAGATAACCGTCCACTTCATGTTTGTTGCAACGATATTCGCAAATATTGTTTTTAACAAGACAAATGCTTTACTAATAATAATTTACATGTGAAAAAACTCTCAATTAAAGCCTACAATTTTATTTCAAATTCTTATGAAAATGTTTCATGTAGAACAGATATTAACAAAACATACCAACTCTATCGCGGATAGCTATGGAAAAAACAAATTTAATAAGTGCCAAAAGAATCTGTAGTTTAACAGTTTGACTTTTTAAAAGTTATCTGTTAAGAGTTCTTGTTTGCCAATCGAAGACCTTCTCATTTCAGTTTATAGTTGACCTTAAGTTATTTTGTTTGTAATTTGCCTGTTAAATAAGAAAATAAATAATGTAATGCAGTCTAAATTACAGTTAAATTTGAAATTAACAATTTATTATTACACGATATTCTTTGTCTTGGAGCCGCCTAGTAACAGTGATACATTTGATATGTTGTCTTGTTACATTGTGTTACAAAATTTCCACCAAAGCTTCTAAAATGTACTTAAACCAGGATTCAGAATGAAGACCACTTCATCTATCTACTTACAGAAATTCAAAGGTAAATTTTATAGATCACATTTACTCAGCCTCAGACTTGTTTTACCTTTAGCAGAAGCTTATAGTTGGTTTCATCAGGATGGTGCTTCAGCACATAATTCAAGGGTTGTAACCAATTTCATGTCTTGAGTGTTTTGGTAACAGGTGAATGGTAACTCATAGACCGATTACATTACATAGCTACCAAGATCTTTTGATCTGACACCGCTGGACTTCTGTCTATGGCATTGCATAAACGACAAAATCTATGTTCGCACATACCATGATGTAAATAAACTTCGTGAAAGCATCTAATTCAAGCGTTTCAATGTTGTTAAATATAATATCTGTAGATCATCCTTCTGCTTGGAAAATAATGGTCACGTTCTTAAACATCATTTGTAATTTTTTATTATAATTTGGTTTAATGTAAAATCTAAATATTTTTCAAGCATTCTGTTTTTAATAAATGTATAACTGCTATAAAATATTTGTTTTGATTTCCTCATTTTCAAAACCTTCAAATGGCAAACTTCACGACCGAGCACTCTCACTTGTCAAAGTGAAAATAGGTTTTTAAAAATTTTCCAGCAGTAATTTTCGTATTAGGTATAACAAATTATACATTTTTGAAAAGCGACAAGAATTCTCCTTTAAGGTGTCATAGCCAATATGAGTCCCATAAGCGAAAATGAAGTTGACCATTGCAACTCAACTACGACAGCAGTTCTCAAAAATCTGAACATACCACTAGATTCCTATTAAAAAAGTGCCTTAAGAATGTGCAAATTGAATTTGACTTCCTCTTAAAATAGACGAGTTACTTAATCAAAAAGTAAAAAATTCAGTTTTTTGCTGCAGCCTGACCTACGCTGCATATCCAAAGTTTATTTATGGGGTTTGGTGCAACTTTACCTGAGGAGTATTTCATCCTATTTAACCAAATCTCTATCTCTTGTAATAAGGGAGATCCCCATGTTGAGAATGAATCTGTGGACACACTGTATATAAAACAAATGCTTTTTGTCATTTTTCATTTGCTATATGTTTATTTCCGATCATGTCTATACATTTATATGAATTTATTTCCTTTTATGACTGCATTTTATGTTAGTAGAGATTTATGTTTTATTTTCTATGAAAAATAGTAGTTTAAACAAGAATACTCAATTATTACGCAGAGTTTCAGAATATGTAAAAACCCTATTCGTTGCTAAGTACTAAATACGTACTTCTTCAATACCCACTGCAACAATTTCTAAAATTTCAATATTTTCCAAATTAAAACAGCAAATTACTTTGAATGACTGTTGTCCTCCGTGCGACCACTGGTGTTACAAAGAAAGACGTGACCACTCGAGGGTTAACACAAATTTATCTTTATATATATAATTCTTCTGTACGTGTGTATGTCACTGAACTCCTCCTAAACGGCTGGACCGATTTTGATGAAATTTTTTGTGTGTGTTTGAGTGGGTCCCTGGATGGTTTAGATTCACAATTGGACTCGGTAGGTGGCGCTGCAATCGGGTTCTAGGATATTTTTTTTAATTTTTGACGAATTTCTTTGTTTTAATGTTTTAAAGATTTCTCGCATATCAGAACATATAACCCCAAAATTTCACCCCCCCCACTACCCCCCAATATGTTTTAAAATGAAGGCAGCGGGCAGGATAGCGTCTGTCAGGTCCGCTAGTTGTTGTATAAAAAGTAACAAAAAGAATGTAAAAGTTGGTTTAAAAATATTTGAAAAAACTATTGCTATTTCTATTTCTAGCACCTAAACATCTTTGTGATGTTTCAGAAATAATTACAAATTTTATACTAACAGGTTTCATGGAAGTGTGTAGGGAAGCGGCGAGTATTGCCGCACAGGCGGGTATTGCCCCACACGTTGATTCTTTAAATCTGGCGCTTGTTTTATAATCGTATAAGTATTGACATATCACGGAGAAATTGTTAAAACTAGTTGCCACATCGCTAATGTAGATTCCACACAAATTTATCTTGTAGTGACAAATTTTTGGTTTTGCGTGCGATTCATGTAAAATTTGTTAATATTGATGAGGTGAGAAATGTTTGTTGCAGTGTTTGTATTATAATAAGTAAGCACAGGTTGATGTACGATATTTCAAGTCAAAATTCTGTTTTCCTTATTTCGAGATGAGAAACCGTTCTCATTTTTGAGGTTAAAAAGATCACCACGTGTAATGACGCGCATTGTGCATTGTTGAAAGTTCTATGACCAACGACGAGGATGATGTTATGAACATGTGGGAAATATGTGACGATGATGAACTTGGACGATATTATCGATGGCAATTACCAAGGTGATGTTTGTCTAATTTGCGCAAAAAAATACGAAAATTTAAACTTGGTACCGTTGTTACGTAACAGGATGTGAAGACTGGGCTCACCAACTTTGCAGTGGTTGTAACACACCTGAAGACTACATCTGTCACTTTTGTTAAAGTTAAATAGTTTACTTATAGTAAAAAACAAGTGCCATTTTATAATTTGAATTATTGTGAGAGATTATCCGCATCATTAAGGTAATGCCGCTTTTTAAATGATTTTTAGAATACCGTTTTGAATTTTTTTTTACTGTATAAAATAAAGTTAACTTTTTTTATGGTAAAAATTTAGCTTAGGTGTGCGACAATACCTGCCGCTCCCCTACTATATTTATTTTATTTATTTATTTACGAAATAAACGAGACACCCCATTATACATTAAATAATACAAAGTAGAAAACTACTTAATAGAGGCACATATTTTACATTAAATTACTAAATTAAGTTATTAATTAATTTACTAAACCATATAGAATTTACACTAAACTATATAATTGATTCTGAAAGCTAACACCACTAGTGGAAAAAATATCTAACTTATTAGCATGTATATTCAAAAATTTCAAGGATCTAAAAATGACTGAATGCTTTCCATAATTAGTCGAATGGAATTTGACGTAAAACGTTTCATGGGTGCATAAACAATGATTAGGAACATTGAGCTAAATTCTCTCCAATAGGTCTGGACAATCAATAACATTATTTAATAGTTTAAATATAAATATAATCTCAAACTGAAACCTCCTCTTTTCAAGAGACTCTAAGTTAAGTCTACTTGATACCTCATCGTAATTAAAATTTACCCCCATGTTCAACTTAAAAGCTGAAAATCTCAAGAATTTATTTTGTACCCTTTCTAATACATATATTCATACAGTAAGTATAATCTGGGGACCAGACCACTGCAGCGTATTCTAAGTTAGATCTGACTAGGCTACAGTATGCATTTCTAACTATGTCAGCAGATAGATCCCTGCAATTCCTCGTGACAAAACCTAAAGTTCTTAGCCCTTTCTGAGCTGTACTTACAATATGATCATTAAAGTTAAAATTTTCATTAAAAACCACACCAAGGTCTTTTATTTTGTTAACGTATTTCAATTCACAACTATCCATTGTGTATGATGTATTGGAAAAAATTAACTGAAAATACTCAGTGTAAGTGAGATATTCAATAAAAATACTACCTTACATACTATTTCCTCAAGAAAAGAAAATGCTGTAATGTTCACACACAAATTATTGCTGAAATTGCAGTAGCATAAAATAATCTCTTGTAATACCATCAGTAGTGAAAGTTAAGTAGACTATTTTTGTAGAGGTACTACGATCACAACTGCAATGTACAGTCGTGTTCATTACAGTGTTGTACAGCATTTGTGCTTTGTGAGTATGAATTAATTACACAAAGTTCAAAAAAGTGTTGTATGTACATACAAATATTTTGAAGGTATACATCTAGGTCTACCTAATTAATGATACAGTGTGAGCCATTGTGGAGTAAAAACACAACCAACAATAAACTTATAACTATCTCTGCACAACACATTTTTGAACACCACTGTATATGAGTGGTGATACTACTGCGAAAATTATCTACGTAACTTTGACTAAGAAATTATTTTCTGGTGAATCTAGTAACAAGCTAAGTAGCTTCTATAGTAACAGAAAACGAAGATTGATTTTTATCAACAGTAAAAACACAAGGGCTTTTTTGTTATCAGATAAATTTCTCTTTGTAACGAAATAATTTTGCCAATCAGTAATTTTACGAGAAAAGCTGACATAAGGTCTCAAGATTTTGTTAAATTCGAGCAAAATTACTGATGGAAAAATTTTGAGTTACAAAGAGAAATTTATCATTAAAAGAACAGCTCGAGTGTTTTTTGGCAAGATAAATTAACGACATAATATATGAATGAACAACAATAATTATCTTATTAACTTCACCAATTAATTATAACTGACAGAGCAGACATGAAAGTGACATACGCCTACTAGTAGTCCAGTCAAAATAGACAACAAAATTGGTATAGGTGTTAAATAAACCATCACAAATGAAATATCAAAAGTCCCCACTGATTCTACTTCTGCTAAAAATTTTATGCAAGGTCAAAGGTAAAAAAAAAATCGGGTTTTCGCATTTTTCTCTTAAACGGTGAGTGTTATCGTAAAAATAGGTGTAACAAAATTTGTAGATCATGCAAATTCTCTACAAAAATTGTTCCGATACTTTTTTCCTACGAATCACCATTCTTGAGATATCACGATTTTAAACATCGAAAATACTAACATGCACCCATATGCGGCCTGTATACGGTATCAAATGTTTAATATAAGTAAAAATATGTATGTATTGGTTTTTGTCACTCACAAACTAAAATACATACAAATTATATGATTCTGAATGAATATACTGTCAGTCACTAAGGTCCCTATGCAATAACAAAGTTCAATAAAACAAGTACAACTATCATTGTTGGTGAAGATGTCGATTTATTAATATTACTAACTGCATGAACTCTGATTGATAATATTATTTACTTTTTAAAACCTGGGAAAGCTCAAGTGCCAACAACAATATATACATCACAAATAGTCTAAGAGCTGGTGACATTTTTTGGTGATCATTTAGTTAAGGCCTATTTTTTGAGAGAATGTTGTTGGAGGCATGTATAACTGTCATCTGTAAGGATTCTCCTAGATAGCGGTATCGGAGGGAGGCAGAACACCCCCAATTTGCACTGTCAGTATATGTCAAATTCGAGGTGATCCGGTTAGGTTTTGTGTCAGTTTGTGTCAAAACTGACGGAAAACCTAACCTGCTAACCTCGAATTTGACATAGACTTACAATGCCACCAACCTATTATTCATACGTTTCACTTTCCACAGCCGCCCCTTATGGACTTTTTTAGTGTAATTTATGTCAAATTCGTGGTTAGCAGGTTAGGTTTTCCGTCAGTTTTGACACAAACTGACACAAAATCTAACCGGCTCACCTCGAATTTGACATATACTGACAGTGCAAATTGGGGGTGTTCTGCCTCCCTCCGATACCGCTATCTAGGAGAATCCTTACAGATGACACTTATACATGCCTCCAGCAACATTCTCTCAAAAAATAGGCCTTAACTAAATGATCACCAAAAAATGTCACCAGCTCTCCTACTAAAAGTTTAACTGCATATCCAAAATGTCAATCAAGCTCATATTTTATTTTTACATGCAATAACTGGCTGCGATACTACATCAGCAATTTTCAAAAGTGGTAAAAAACAGTATTTAAAAAAAACGTAATGACTCAATTGATTGCGCACAAGTACTTACAAAGGCTGAGTCTTCTTCACACGACATCCTCATAAATGGAATTCGCTTTCTTCTTACTATACCGGGTGTCAACGAATTTATTAGACAAGTCATAACTTCTAGAGTATTAGGTGTATCAAAATGAGATTTGGTATAGGTAAATGGTATAGGGAGAGGAGAGTTTTCGCATATTTTTCAATTTCCGGTAACTTCCGGTTTTACCGGAAATGGCTCCCATTTCGAATTTTTAAATAAAACACCCTGTATATTTTTGCATATTTGGATTTCTGAGATAATTTTGGATCAGCATGTGACATTTTAAAAACTTATCCATGGCACACTTGGCAAAAGTAAATAAATTATTATCCAGTATTTTGCTTAGAAATATTTAACTTATGAGCTTATTTTTAATCCAATCGCAAATAAATTAGTATCGTTAGATTCGCCAAAAAATCCTCTTTTCGGAAAGTGCTTGTCAAAAAAGGGTCGCCATTTGAAAAAAAATAGTTAAACAAGAAAACGTGCTTTTGCCAACTTGTCTTATTCCTATCTATCATACTAATCACTAAAACTTTGCGATTGTAATTTTCTGACATCACCTGAGGTCTTAAGATTAGTTTGCGTCTGATCATGGCCACCTAGATGCCATATTAAAAGTGGCTCTAAAAAAATAAAGTAGGCTTAAAAACTTTTTAAAATGTCACATTCTGATCCAAAATTGTCTCAGAAATCCAAATATGCAAAAATATACAGGGTGTTCCATTTAAAAATTCGAAATCGGAGCCATTTCCGGTGAAACCGAAAGTGACCGAAAAGTGAAAAATATGCGAAAACTCTCCTCTCCCTATACCATTTACATATACCAAATCTCATTTTAATACACCTAATACTCTAGAAAATATGACTTGTCTAATAAATTCGTTGACACCCGGTATATGGAGCTCCCAAAAAAATTAATTCTATAGACAAGTATAGATATTTAAAATTTGTAAAAAGTGCATGGAACATTAAAACAGTACAATTATCTTGTCTTCGTCCCACATCTGTTGCTGCTCAACACTTATATCGTGTGTAATATCAAGTTCACGTGTGGCTAGGCAATCAACTGGAGCCAGAACACTGGGGTTGGAAATTAATAGATAATAGTTTGGAGCCAATTCAAACTCTACTTCCGCCTGCTCCAGAAAAACTTCTTAATACTATTTTTTGTAATTGCAAGAAGGGTTGTAGCAAAAATTGTGGCTGTAGAAAAATCAGATTATTTTTTTTCGCCAGTATGTATCAACTAGTGAATCACCCGAGCTATGCTGAATGAACTTTCTAACTTCTAGAAGAAAATTATTAATTAACTATGCCTTATTATTCATTAGTAAAAAAGAAATATGCGGCCCCTATTATAATGCACCGTTTAATTTGAAAAAAATAAAAATAAACTCAATAATACGAGAGACGTTACTAGATGACAAAACTATCAATATAAAAATCAGGATGGCGGTACCGACTTGTTAACGACATTAGCAATTGATGAAAGCACAGGACAATTCCCCAACTTTCTTCGTATCTCATCAATGGATTTTAAAATCGGTACTCTTGAATGAGTGCAAATGCATCTTCGTTGTTCCATTCCATCTTCTATTATTACTCTTTATTTCCACAAATATTGCAAATATAAAACTCACTAATAATAAGGGAATGCACAATGCGCCGCCCTGCAAATCGACGAACAGGCGGATTGCCGACACACAACACACATTTGTGCGTCGAAAAATAATGCACCTGTATTAAATTTGCGGCGCAAATAAGTGCGCTACATTTTCAAATACAACACACAACGTAAATATTTATTAATGTGTATGCGGCTTTAGAAAATACAAGATTAACATAAAAGTTAATGCACATTTCTGATACATTTTTGAGTGGGTGAAGCGTTTTATGACTGTTAACGATCTTTTTCCCGTATTCAAGTGACACTTATTTGTATGCTTACCTGAAGCCAGTAACATAAATCTGCGGAAATAGACAAGACGCCTTGTCGTTATTATGTCCGGTACTACACTTGGGAGTTTTACTGAAGTTCTGAAAGAAGATAATGTTGATATTGCAAATGCTTTTTTGGTTGCTTACTGAAATATAGACGTTTACAAACATTATATCAAAACTTATACATACCGAACACGGTAAAAAAATTTAAGCAATTGATATTTTGATGTAGAGGGTTTGAAAGCTGTACGGTATCTACCAGATGCATGTAGTGCACCCGATTAGCAAGTCTGTGACAAACAAATGACGCTAGTAAATACACAGTTAACAGCTCGCATATTTTAGGTTAGGTACGTTCCAAAAATATTAACCTTTTTGGGGTCGTGCAGGGTTGCCAGACGCTATGGAAGAAAACCCGAACAGGCTTTTTAATTTCAATTTAATTTAATTATTTAATCATATTAGTTGAAAATTACAAAGTAGGTAATAGGAACATAATACGGCATCTGTCCGGTTTTCCTAGCTTTTCTAAACCGGACAGATACTTGAAAAACCGCACTGTTCAGTCGAAAATCCCATATCTGGCCAGAGTTGCCAGGTCTGGGGATTTATCCGCAATCTAGGGATTATTGATATGCCCAAGGGGATAAGCCGTTTTTTTTATTTTCCTGCCAATCTAGGGAAAATTCCAAATATTCTGAAAAATGAATCAAATTACGTGTTTTTAAAATATAATTCAGAATAAAGTCACATAAATTCTTTTTGAAGAATATGTTCAGAGAAAACATTTTGCAAACGCAAATCTGAAGTGAGTTTTAAATAATTTAAGAAAAATAATTGTCACATGTCATATGCAATGATGCGTTTTAACGAATAGTTAGGTATTTATACTAAAAGTAATTAAAAAGACATTTTGTCCACTAGCAGAAAGTTTAGCACACGAAAGCGTGTAATACGTCTTTAGTGAATAATGTAAAAAATAGTGAATAAAGTAATCACTTCATTGATCAGTGAATAAAATAATAACTTTATCCATCGTTAAAATCATAGTGTAAAAAATACAAGGTAAAACATTCCCGGAGATGCGGAGTCGTTCAGAAAATAGAGGGGAGATGTCAACCAATGCCCAATGGGCCTACACACGAAATCTATTATGGCCGCGATCATGGTGTAACCATGGACGCGTTCGTATATTGCTGCTGGCACTGTCAGTCGATGTCAAATTCGAGGTTATCAGGTTAGGTTTTTCGTCAGTCTGACACTAACTGACGCAACCTCGAATTTGACATCGACAGCGTCTTCAACAATACACTTCAGTACTACCAACCGTACCATTTGTGGGCCCATGTCCTATTGGGAATTTGAGGTCCGCCCACATTCTGCGGAACGTTACACCTTGTATTCTTTACACCATGGTTAAGATTAGGGCGTACCATTAGCAACGAGATGTTCATAGATAAAATGCAACTTTATTCATTAGTATAGGGGTTGTAAGTTAGAAAAATATTCTTCTCATGTAGTGCCACGTATGAAAAACCATTTCTGGAGTTTGGGCATTAATTGTTTTTTTGAACGACTTTGGAAAAACTGACAATTTCAGGTTAATTTTATGACATTTTGTATTTTGTTTTTGCTAGCAAATATGAAAAATCCTCTAGTAAGATATCTACATACAAAGGTTGGATGTCGCACCTCTTTTATAATAATTTAACCATAAATTATCAACTATCAAACATTACATCAAAATCGTAGCCGTGTTGCCACTTATACGTTTAAAAGAAATTGCAAAGTTGGTGGTTCTTTAAAAAGTAAACGCTCTATACATAGATGCCCTATTTACGGCGAGATTATTTAATTACAAATGTATACTCGAATCTTTATACATACATACATACATAATCTATAGCCTCTTTTACCTTTCGGTGTCGAGGACCATTCATACCTCGCGGGAAGTGCAACGGAGGTAATGCGCCGCACGCGACTTACACTACGCTCCCCAGCATGCAAACATACCACACACACAACAACTTACATCTAACTTAACTAATGAGTTCAAATCCACTGCCGCTCCGAGAAAATTCTCGGCTACGGCCAGATTTGAACCCATGTCCACCTGGTTGCTAAGCAGACAACAAGCCCACTCAACCACCGAGGTGGCCTTCGAATCTTTATATAAAGTGAAAATTCATGAACTGCGAACACGAGTAAATCAAGGCGAATTTACGATTGCCTAAAAGGACGCCAAGACCGATGGACAGTCGGTCGAAGGTACCTACTCTGATATTAATCCACGGGTCGTCTGCGTTGATTGTTTAATTAATTGTTCGACGCAGACGAGGCATCCACGCCTAGTATAATTTTTATTAGTTAATTATTATATCACAGATAGAATGTATAAGGTACTGCGTTATTCTGTGATTAATTCAGGTGATAAATTCAGAGTTGAAAAACAAGATTTTTAGTGATTAACAGTAAAGTAAAAGAAGGTAGTTCACAAGGTAAAACGCATTGTGAAGAAAGAAATAATTTCTTCCGAACAAACTAATTAATGGTAAAAGAAAGATGTAAACATAAGTAAAACTATTTTTATTTCAAACAACAAAATTTAAGAAGTTTAAATTAGCTCGTGTTCAAAGAGCCTGCCTTCTTGCGCTAAACAATATCCTAAGCGATCATAGAAACTTCTTCGCACATTAACCAGCGTATTAGTGCTAGTACTCTGAACTACCTCTTTAATGTTTAAACGCAGTTCTTCAAATCGTTAGTTGTAGTGGAAACGACTTTCCAGATGAAGTTTTCGGCATTTCTATCACAGTTTAACAAAATTCCATACTTCTGAAATGGCAATCGGGAAGAATATCGCAGCTAAATCTACTAGTTCTGCAATTTATTTAAATGCATAATCTGGATTCTGGATAGTCATTAGCGGTAATACAAACCTCTTTTAAATTCTTGTATTCGTTGGAAACATTAGGCCTTTTGTGTTTTTGGGGAGAAACTCATCCAAAGTTTTCAAATTTGAAATAACTCTAGGTAACATTGATAACGATGAAGAACACCTATTTCCAAATGTTGTGAAAGAATTTTGAATTTTCCGGACCGTTGGACCCTGATAATACCATTTTACAATTTGCACTGTTCCGTTGCTTCATAGTTATCGATTTTAAGATAGAAATGACAGCAGATATTAGCTACTGACAAAATATGCGAACTGTCAACGTCAAATTCTCGGCATTTGTAAATTCGACATATCGTCTGCCGTGTTCGCAGTGCAGAAAATCTCTCTGTATACAGTGAAAATTCATGAACTGCGAACACGAGTAAATCAAGGCGAATTTACGATTGCCTAAAAAGACGCCAAGACCGATGGACAGTCGATCTAAGGTACTCTGATATTAATCCACGGGTCGTCTGCGTTGATTGTTTAAGTAATTGTTTAACACAGACAAGGCATCCACGCCTAGTGTAATTTTTGTTAATTATTATATCACAGATAGAATGTATGAGGTACTGTTGTATTCTGTGATTAATTCAGGTGATAAATTCAGAGTTGAAAAACAGAATTTTTAGAGATTAACAGTAAAGTAAAAGAAGGTAGTTCACAAAGTAAAACGCATTCTGAAGAAAGAAATAATTTCTTCCGAACAAACTAACTCATAATAAAAAAAGATGTAAACAAAAATAAAACTATTTTTATTTCAAACAACAAAATTCGAGAAGTTGAAACTAGCTCCTGTTGAAAGAGCCTGCCTTCTTGCGCCAAGCAATATCCTAAGCGATCGTAGAAACTTCGCACATTAGCCGACGTATTAGTGCTAGTCTGCTAGTACTCTGAACAACCCCTTTATGTTTTAAACGCAATTCTTCAAATCGTTAGTTGTAGTGACTTTCCAGAGGAAGTTTTCGGCATTTCTGTAACAGTTTCACAAAATTCCATACTTCTGAGATGGCCAACGGGATGAATATCGCAGCTAAATCTACTAATTCTGCATAATCTGGATAGTTATTAGCGGTAATACAAACCTCTTTTAAATTCCTGTCTTTGTTGGGAACATTAGGCCTTTTGTGCTTTTAGGGAGAAACACAACCAAAGTTTCTAAAATTTGAAATAACTCCATGTAACGTTCATAACGATGAAGAATGCCTATTTCCAAATGTTGTGAAAGAATTTTGAATTTCCCGGACCTTTGGATCCTGATACCATTTTACAATATGTACTGTTCCGTTGCTTCGTAGTTATCGATTTTAAAATACAAATGACAGCAGATATTATCTACTGACAAAATACCTGAACTGTCAAAGTCAAATTCTCGGCATTTGTAAATTCCACATATCATCTGCCGTGTTCGTAGTAAAGAAAATCTCTCTGTATAATTCTTCTGTACGTGTGCCCGTGACTGAACTCCTCCTAAACGGCTGGACCGATTTTGATCAAATTTTTTGTTTGTGTTTGAGTGGGTCCCTGGATGGTTTAGATTCACAATTGGACCCGGTAGGTGGCGCTGCAATCGGGTTCTAGAAATTAAAAAAAAATTGACGATTTTTTAAAATTTTTCCCGCCCCCAATATTTTTTAAAATGAAAAAAATCGAAAATTTGAATATCGAAAAACGTTTGCTCAACCCGCTAATACCAGGCAAAGTAACGTCTGTCGGGTCCCCTACCCCTTAGGGAGTGAAATGGGGGAAATAAGCCTAAAAATCGATATGGGTGTCGTTATTGAGGTTTTTTGGGACGTTGATTGCGAAAATGACATTTATTTTTAGTCCAAGACGATGGACATGACATAAAATTAAAACTCTATAGTAGTGAAATGGGGTTTCAGAAACAAATTATTTTTGAGCGGCGTTTGCCGGGCCAGCTAGTAATTATATAAAATAGCAAATTATTATTCGTCTGTTTTTTGAAAACTGTTGTCTGATTTCTTGGCAACTACTAAAACTTGTTAAAGTTCGTACTTTTAGGTATAATGGTTACTAGTTAATTTAAACAATCGCCGAAACGACTTTAAAAAAAACCAAATTTATTCTTATTTTACAATACATAAATATATTGGAGTCTTAGAACAGGCTCTCGTAAGACAATCTCTTACATCAAGCGTGTTTAAGCTCTGAACTAGAAACTGAAGCTAAAATACAATGCTAGTAACTTATATAACATCTCTAATCTACATAAGATAAGCTTATCGCCAAGGTTGCCACGAGACAAGAACCGCGTGCAATCAAGGTTGCAAACTTGCTGCTTTACAAACAATAGGGGCTCAGTGTATGATGACGTAACTCGTCCCTCAAAAGAACGTACAATACAGGATAAAAATATGCCTTATTGTACATCACAACAATAAAAATAGAAAATTAAACTTATACATTTACGTTACTAGGTTCAAAATCTTTATTTAGGAATCTGATAAGCTTAAGTTTTATTGTATTACGATTATAATATAGGTAACATATAAAATTAGCGATTACAATAATGGTACATAGGGTAAATACAATAGCAGACACACTTGGATTATTAAAGTTATGGTTATTTACAGGTTTTAACAGATTTTCATATTTGTTGAGTTTAATTAAATTTTTGAGTGTCAACCGGAATTAGATCGATTTTGAAACATTTATATGTTTTGATTCTGGGATTGCTAAACGATCAATATTTGAAATTATTAAATTAACAAATTTAGCTGTGAAGAACATGTGTTCTTGGTTTATTAATGCAATACAATCTGAACTTAAATGTAAAAGCTTGGAGCCAGATATCGTTTTTCTAAAATTTTGTTTATTGCATTTAACATCCAATATTGCTTCGGATGCGGAAGATATTAGCCATGTCGCAGGGTTTATTCGTGATATTTTTATTTTTGTTAAATTGAATAAATACGGAGTATACGTTTTATTATTGCTAAATGAAAGTAATTGTTTCGCACAATTTGTCGTTAAGGATTTCAAAATAATTATTTTTATTGCAGAAATAAGTGTCTAAAGTTAAGAGTTTGCAGTGACTTATTTCAACGGAAATACTGTTTTTAACATTAAATAATAAGGTATTATAAGTAGGTATAACCATGCGAAATTGATAATCTTTAATAAAAATTGAGAATGGTATTAATTGTATCATTTGATAATTATTAGTTTTGGAAGTTAGAGGTATTTCGAATATAATGTGATTCTATTTTGTATTTGAATAATTGTAAAGGCTGAATTGCTTTTATTAAAACTGTTTTTAAAGAGTATGTGATATGATTTTTATCTAATTCCTCATTTTGTAAAACTATTTTATTTATGTTTGTATCTAATAACACTTGACATTTTGCTATATCATTTATTACTGATATTGTGTCGTTCAAAATTTTGGTTTGCTCTAATATAATTTCATCATGAATTTTGTTACTTTCTTCTAATTTGGTAATCATTTATTCGTATCTAACTCCATCGTTGGCGTCGAGGTTGCCAGTTAAAAATTTGAACGCGGATCCTAATCCGTCAAAAAGACCTATTTTATTAATTGTATGTTTAACTAGCTTTTACCCGCGACTTCGTTCGCGCGAGGTTCGTTATTTGTGTATTAAATAATGTTCCGCCCCGCCCCGCCCCGTCTCGACCCTTCCCGTCCCGTCCCGCCCCTTTTCCTCCCGTCCAGTCCCGTCCCTTCCCGTCCCGTCCCGCCCCTCCTCTTCCATCCCATCCCCTCCCCTTCCATCCCATCTTTTTCCTTCCCTTTCCGTCCCGTCCGTCCCGCCCCGCCCCGCCCCGTCCCGCTTTGCCCCGTCCCGTCCCGTCCCGTTCCGTCCCTTCCCTTCCCGTCCAGTCCCGTCCCGCTCAGTTCCGCCCCTCCAGTCCGTCCCGTTCCGTCCAGTCTAGTCCCGTCCCGTCCCGTTTCTTCCCTTATGTCATGTTCACCGTCTTGGACTTAAAAATAAATGCCATTTTCGCAATCAACGTCCCAATAAACCTCAATAACGACACCCATATCGATTTTTAGGCTTACTTACCCCATTTCACCCCCTAAGGGGTTGATTTTCGGAAAATCACGAAATACGTGTTTGCTTATTTGTTTTTAGGAGTACTCCTACGAAGTTTCAAGTCGAAATGTCTATTTAATATTATTTTTCCATACAAAATTGGAACCCCCATTTTACCCCTTTAGGGGTTGAATTTTGAAATATCCTTCCTTATTCCTTGTATACATCATAAAGGGAACCTCTGTGCAAAATTTCAGCTTTCTAGGTCCAAGGGTTTGGGCTGGGCGTTGATGAGTCAGTCAGTCAGGACTTTTAGAAATATATATAAGAAAGATATCGGGAAATAATTGATTTAAAAGTTTATCGGCTTTGTCTATGTATTGTTTTAAGGAAATTATTATGATTGATAATAACATCTTCAATTTCTTCAATTTTGTATATTCAATGACATAACTTTTATTTTCAAGTAACGGTATGATTTTCATTAAATTATTTCTAAGTGCATCATCGTTAATAAGAATAGGAGTATAGTCTACATTTCGAGTAAGTGTCCATTCACTTTGTTTAAGCACTACATTACCTAAGTTTAAAGGATATTATCTTGGGTTATCTTCTAAGCCATTTACAGTTATATCGCCATGTATAACGGATAATTGAATACTCCGAATTCGGGCGATGAGAATAATAGTAAGCCTGAAAAAGGCAATAATTCGTTAGCATGTTTTATGTTCTATTTTTACAAGCCGGATTTAATTTTAAATTTAGTTTTTTTTTAGTATTGATTTGCTTTCCTAATATTTCATGTATATTTTTCATACGGGTTTTATGATTAGATAAATAATTGTGATAGTTTTGGATTTGTTTTTGTCTTTCTTGCGGGTTTAAAATTTCGTTGCCATTTATTATAGGGATCGGCCTGGTGATTTTGTTGAAATAGGATGAATATGAAGGCGTGATAAGGCGTCAGCAACTTTATTAAGTTTTCCGGGAAGACACTTTATGGCAAAATCGTATTCTTCAAGTTTTAATTCCCAACGGGTTAATTTACAATTTGGTTCTTTCAAATTTCTTAGCCATACAAGTGGCCTATGACCAGTATATAAAATAAATTTTACTGCATACAAATATGGTCGGAATTGTTTGCTGGCCCAAACTATAGCCAAAGGTTCTCGTTCGATTGTTGCATACTTTTGTTAGGCTTCATTTAGAATTTGAGAGGTATAACAAATTGGGTTGCCTTCTTGAGATAGTACTGCACATATAGGCCATCCACTAAACACAAAAACATTAACTATTTCTTTAAGTTGGCATATACATACAATTTTTGTGCTAGGAATTCTGTATTTTGTTTTGCAAAGGTTTCCACACCTGCATAAAGGCGACTTTGAATTTAAAAATGGCAATCAATGACAATTAATAAATCTCATAATTTCAGTATCAAAGTACATATTCCAGAAATTCTTGCCTGAACTTTTATAAAATGTAATAAAAATACCTATTAATAAATGCTACATCAATAGTATCCAACAGAGTATTTGTTTAACATCCTTAAAAGTAGTTAGTTATAACATCTATGACAGTTGATAAATAAATGTCACACCCCTAACCTATTTGTTTTAGTAACCTTTTGTAAGTACATTCCTAGAAAAAGATGAATTTTGAAAGTACACTCATGAAATTATAGAAATCAAAGGCCACTTTGTATTTTTATGTTTACTGAACAGACTATATTGCATATTTAGATGCATCAGTTGTTAATTCAAATGTTTTGTTAAAGCTGGGATACTGAAGTATCGGTTCGTTAGTTAAAATTTTCTTACAATATTCGAAATTTTGTATAAATTCTGAGGTGTGTACAATTTTATTGTCTTTTTTACTTCCTTTTACGATAAAGGAAGTATTGGATTCGCCCCAAAAATTCGAAATGTAAAAGGTAACGAAAATGAAGGAACAATAGAACAGCAAGCGACAACTGCTAGAAACTAAAATTAAGGAGCTGGAATATAAAGTTGGCCTACAAGAAAGAAATAAACGGAGGAATAATATTGTAATTACCGGGATAAAAGTAGACACAAAGGATAAGGAAGTACTTAAAGATGGTGCTAGGAATTTTATAAAGGAAAAACTAGGAGTGGAAGCAACCATTACTGCAGCATATACAGTAACCGAATGTATAATAACACTACAAAGCTGGAAAGAGAAGCAGAAGATTTTTAAAAATTGTTATAAACTGAAGGACAAGGAGATCTATATAAATAGCGGTATGACAGTAATAGAGAGACAAATCCAAAAGAAAATAAGAGAAATGGGAAAAGAAAAGGAAGGAAAAGGAAACAGAGTCAAAATAGGGCACCAGAAATTGTGGATAAATGGGGAGCTACATCAGTGGGATAGGATGAAGCAAAGAATACAGAAATATGATGCAAAAAAACTAATAAAAAACAGACCGGACGGAAATAAAAAGATGACGGATATGGCAACGATTAAGGAATGGAAATTAAGGGAAAGTAACCCGAACGAGCTGGAGAAAAAACTAGCTAACAGATGGACAGGGAGTTATAAGCATGACAAACATTACAATGAAAAATATAAAGATTTAAGGATATGGAAGGACATAGTAAAGGAAGGAAAATGGAAGATGGGGCTATGGAATGTACAAAGTATAAGTGGGAAGCAGGAGGATCTTGTTGGCGAGTTTGAAAGGGCAGATATGGCTATAATGAGTGTAACCGAGACTAAGAAAAAAGGGAAGGGATGCATTACCCTAAATAACGGGCACTGGTTAATTTATGGAGGAGTCGAGGAGGCTGATCGTGCTAAAACGGGGGTGGCAGTTTTAATACACAAAAACTGGATACATGTTAAAAATTGGAAAATTATCTCTGAAAGATTGTTAAGAATTGATGTTGAGAAGAAACAAAATGAGGTAAGGACAATATTAGTAGCTTATGATCCGTTGGAAAATGACGCTAAAGATGTGAAAGTTATTTTTTGGGAACAGATACAGAATGAGATAGACAGTACAGCAGATAATGTAATAATTATTGGCGATCCTAACGGAAGAGTTGGGACAAGAAAAGAAAAAGATGATCATATAGGCCCATACGGGGAGAGCACAAAGAACATAAATGGCCAAAGAATAATTGATTTTTGTATCATGAATGATATGCAAGTATGTAATACGTTCTTTAAGCATAAGGCAATACACCAATACATAAGAGTGGGGGATTCACGAAATGAGCAATCAATTATAGATCTGGTTTTAGTGCATAATAAGTATAGAAATGAAATAATGGATGTGCGAGTGAAGAGAGGGTATGAAATTGGATCAGACCAATTCCTTGTGGAAATTAAAATAAAAAATTGGAAACAACATGAGGCATGTAAAAATAATGATGAGGGTAACTATAAACAGGAGAGTATTAAAGTATATAAATTACAATTGGCAAATGTCAGGAAAGAATATTGTGAAAAACTAAATGTAAAGATCGCAAGAACAAACTGGAGGGTGGAGTACAGTATTGAAGTATTATGGAGGATTTTTAGAGAAAAATTATGGGAAACAGGAAAGGAAATATGTGGTGTAACTAATGGGAGAAAAATAAAAGCTACGGCATGGTAGAATGAAGATATTAAAATGGAAATCGGGAAGAAAAAACACTTATGGAAAAAGTATTTAAATAACAAAAACAATAGCAACTATGAAGAGTACAAAGTACAAAGAAAACGCGTAATAGAAATAATTAAAGAAGCTAAAATACGACAATGGGACGAATTTGGTGAAAGAATGGAAAAAGATAGTAATGGAAATGCTAAACTACTCTATAGAACTTTGAAAAATTTAAGACTATGACGGAGTGAGAAGACTAACGGTATAACGGATGTAAATGGGAACTTATTACTAACCAATGTGCGAATTATGGAGAGATGACAGGAACATTTTATGGAAATTTTAGAAGGTGACACAAGAGAAAGAGAAATAGAAAATGAAGTAATGGAGCTAAGTGTAGTGATGGATTGCGAGGAGGAGATAACATTGGAAGAAACCCGGAATGCAATACAAAAGCTGAGGAATGGAAAAGCTGCAGGACATGATAATATCAAGGCGGAGTTGATGAAATATCTGGATGGAGAAGGACTCTTACTACTGCTTAAAATAATAAATCTGCGCTGGAATAATGGGCGAATACCTAGAGATTGGACCGCCGAAACGATACTCCCAATATACAAGAAAGGAGATAGACAAGTATGCTCTAATTATAGAGGAATATCACTACTGCCAGTCGTCAGCAAATTATATGAAATAATATTAGAGAGGAGACAGAGAAATTATAGAAAAAACGCTGGACGACAACCAGTGTGGTTTCAGGCCTGGGCGGAGAACAACGGATCTAATATTTACAATAAGACAGATGATAGAAAAAACACTACAATATAATAGCAAATTACTCCTATGTTTCATAGACCTGGAAAAGGCGTTTGACACTGCACCCAGAGATAAAATATGGGAAGTGTTGGATCGGAGGAATGTAGGAAATAAGCTAATACAAGCAATTAAAAGTATATATAGCTGCACGCGAAATACGGTAAGAACCCATAATAAATCATCGAGTGAGTTTGTAACCAGAAATGGTATAAGGTAGGGGGAATTTTGAGCCCATTGTTGTTTGTTGTCCTAATGGATGAAATTGCTAGGAAGTGCAAGTATGTCAGAGATGATATATGAGGATGACCTTGTGATAGTGGCTAGAACGGAAGGAGATATGCAATTAAATGTAAATATCTGGAATGAAAATTTTAAAGAATTCAGAATGAAGGTGAATAATGCGAAAACTGAGCTCCTAGTGATAACAAAGGAGCATGTGAATGTAAACATTAGTATGAATAATGAGATTGTAAAGCAAGTAACGGATTGTAAATATTTGGGTTCGAAAATAAGTGTGAGGGGGAGTTAGAGCCGGAAATTGAAAACAGAGTAGCCAGTGCGACGAGATTATACCGGGTGGCCATAAATATCTGATATCACGTTACCTTTGGAATCAACACCGCTTTATTAAAGTGATGAATCCAACTAAACTAAATGTCATTAATGTCATCACAACTAAAATTCCTATCTGTCAAAAATTATTACAGATTGCAATAAATAATGGAGTTAGAAGAGGAGATTTTTATAATCGAGGCGTAGGCTAAACTGCAGAATTCGGGGCACATTCCCCTCCTCTTATTGCATTTTATTACATTACATAGGTACCAATACTTATTGTAATTGAAATATAATGCTAACCAACATTTATAAATAGCTAATTCCATGGCTACCGGTATCTCAGATATTTATGGCCACCCGGTACTATGCCTTGAACAACAGTTTTATTAGGAAGAGAGAAGTGAGCCTCAAAACAAAAATTAGAATATTTAAAACGATATATGAGCCTGTGCTGCTGTATGGTGGGGAAACATGGGTATTAAGTGCGTGAAACAGAAGTAAAATCCAAGCGTGTGAAATGCGGTACTTACGTGCAGTAGTTGGAGTAACTAGGTGTGATCGCATCAGAAATGAACTAATACGCGAACAATGTAATGTCAAACGGACATTAGAAAGACTTGAAGGGATGCGGTTAAGGTGGTTTGGGCACATGGTGAGGATGAAGGACAATAGGAAGGTGAAGAGTGTTTAGAAAATGGGAAATGATTGGAAACGAAATCGGGGAAGACCAACTAATTCCTGGAACAATGAAATTGGGGGAATATTGGCAAAGAAAAATATGAAATGGAAACAAGCAGAAAGGATGGTAAGGAGTGGAAGCGGCTAGTGATGTCGTTCACCTCGACACCTTAAGATAGAAGAGGAAGGATTATGTATGTATGTATGTATGTATTTTTGGAATTATTTAGCCTAGCCACTGGTACAATCAATTCTACAGATATTTCTTACTAGTGGTTTTTAATACCAATTCGTACAACGTGTTGCCTACAATACAATCCCCAGGCAATTGCGCTCAAGCAAAAATATCAAGTCGAATATTTTAACGTATACAGATAATGTTAAACCATTCTTACTTATTAACTCATTCGCAGACTGTGTCAATCTACAATCCGATCTAGCAGGTGAATTGATCATGAAATTCTATTGAATACTTTTAAATTTAACATCTTGCCTTCCTATACAAATTGTTACATTCGTCGTTACATGGGTCGAGAGACTGGGGTAAAAGTAGCCAACCGGCTATAAACGCTGTGCGGTGAAAAGAAACCTCAGCTCAGGGGAAAGCCGTGTCTTGCACTCCGAACACGGCCGTACCAAGACCGGTGGGTGATATGTGATCTTAGATTGCATCCTTCTCGTGGTGGCCATGTTTAAACTAAATCCAGCGGATCTAGAGTGGGGCAGTCGATAAACACCCCCCCCCCCCCCAAGCTAAGGTGAAACCGATCGTGCCGAGGGCTGAATGGCAAATGGGTTAATGTTGCCTCGAACGATGCCCCTAGGATACCAGGCGACCTCCTACTGCATTTAGCCTTACCCCCGCAACGGGCTCTGAAGGAGTGGACCTTTATTTCCCGTCTACTCCTAGGAACATTATGGAAACAGATGAACTCTCTCTCTCTCCCTCCCCTCCCCCATCCCTGAGCAGAGTGCTTCTACTGAGGCCCCTGTAAACCCCCTCCCCTCACATAATATGGATAGCCCCATTTCCGGGGCCGCCACTACTAAGCCGGAAGGTGCTCCCGAAGAGGCCCTCGAGGAAATAAAAATCGAACAACTCAGCCTACAGGGACCGACAAAACGGAACCTGAGTGGGGCTAAAAAGAAAAGACGAAGGAAGGCTAACGCGGCGGCTACAGGCTCCGAGGAGACTGGGCTAACACCTATGCCTTCCACATCCGTCGCCGCTAGCAGCAAAGCGGGGGGCATTAAGCGTGGCCATTCAGATGGCAGCACCCCGTCTAGCGCGCAGCGGATGGCAAAAAAGAGTCGGGCGGCTACGTTGAGGCCGTCCACTTACAGCCAAGCGGCCAATAGCGCCATGAGAGTTGCCATCTCGGAGTTTAGGTACCCCGAGGTGAAGCTGTCTGGCGCACAGGCGACCCTGGTCCAGCAGGGGCTGGACTCGATTGTGGATGATCTCCCCCTGGGGGACCCCCAACCGATGTTCTTGCCCCGGTTTGACGAGTTTCGCTGGGCCGAGCTAGGCGTTATTTAGATAACATGTGCCGACGAGCCCGGCGCGCCGGACCCCACCGATAAGATTTTGCAGCGGCTCCAGATTTATAACCCGGGCCTCCAGACTAAGTTGTGGAGAATCCGAAACCGTCACGAGCAGCCCCATTCGGTGCGCCTCGTGCTCGGAGTCGATGAGGCCTCCGCAAGGATTCTGGAAGGCTAGGGCTATAAGGCCTACGCCGGTACGAAGAGGGTGTCTTTCACGGAGCCCAAAACCAGTCGCGGGACCGAAGGATCTTCCGAGGAACCACAGGGACCGCCAGAGGTAGCCTCCATGGAGGTAAGTGCCGAGGAGGAAGACGGACATTAAGTTCTTTAGTTAGATGGCTGACCTTCAAATCCTCCAGATTAACTTGCAACATAGCACCTCTGCGACTAGTTTAATTAGTCGTCAGATGGCTATGGGGCACACAGATGTCATCCTAATACAGAAACCCTCGGTCCACCAGGGCAATGAGAAAGGATTAGATGGTGCAGGAACAAATTATTATTGTCCCAACACTAGCCCAAGAGCTTGTATCTGCGCTGCCAAGCAACTGAACGCTCAATTAATACCAGAATTTTGTTTCAGAGATCTGGTAGCCACAAGGACGAGTCTCGTGAAGGACAGTGGGAGGACAAACCTTGTTGTTTGTTCGGCCTACCTCCCTTATGACTCTTCCGACCCACCACCGACCCAGGAACTAGAGAACCTGGTCAATTATTGCAAGGAAAAGCGTTTCCCCTTGCTAATCGGATGTGACGCGAATTCCCACCACACGGTGTGGGGAAGTTCAGACGTCAATGTTAGAGGAAGGGAGCTCCTGGAGTATCTGTCAACTACAGATCTTGAGATTCTCAATAGGGGAAGTTCCCCCACTTTTGTTACTCCCAGGTAATTGATTTGACCTTGGGATCCACGCAGGTAACCCAATGGACAAAAAACTGGCGAGTCGTACCGGAACCATCCCTTTCGGACCACCGGTACATCCGATTCAGCCTGGAGCTGCAACACAGCGAAGGTGCAGCGTATAGGAATCCCAAGTCCACCGACTGGGCTGCCTTTAAGGTGGACCTCTCGAATGGACTACAGGGAATTTCCTATAGCACTCGCACCACACAGGAGGTAGAAGAGCACCTCAGTATTATCAATACTGCGGTCAATGCTTCTTTTGAAAGGAGCTGCCCGCTACGACGCGCAAAAAGGGCAAGGAAAGTACCATGGTGGAACTTCGAGCTCCAAATGCAGCGTAAAGAGACACGCAGGCTCCTAAATAGGGCAATGCGTACAAAGTTCGTATGCGATTGGGACTGTTTTAAACAGGCTCAACGCAATTACAAAGATTCTATTCGTAGATCTAAACGAGAGTCCTGGAAGGCCTTCTGTCTCGACATTGAAGGACTACCAGAAGCAGCTAGACTGCATAAGACGCTCTCAAAAAATCCAAGAGCCAAGCTGGAGTGCCTAAGGCTCCCTTCAGGTGACCATACTGCATGAAAATTTGGCCACAAAGGTTTTCAAAGGCGCGGATTAAGATTATGTTAAAAAATTTGGCCGGAAAAAATCGCTAATATTACTTTGTGAAAAAGTAGCCCCTTTTTTTTCGTCCTAAGACGGACGCCTATAGACCCATTCTTATGTGTCCTTGTGTCCTGGGTGGCACTAAGGGTATATACATTCCTTGAAAATTTGAACAAAATTGGTTGGGTACTTTCTGTAATACATGGCCGTCCCCATGAAAAGTGAAACACACTGTATATGTATATGTAAAAATTATCCAGTAATTAGCGGTGCTGTTGGACAAATTATATTATTATTATATTATGTTGACCTACAACAACATTAAAGTGGATGTCCAAAGTCACCCCAACCCACGGGGCGACTTTGAAGAATAATAATAATAATAATAGCCAAACACTCGATTTTGAGTATGAGGAACATCCAAGGTCAGCGCAAATGTACTCTGCGATGGCTGTATAGTCCAATTCTGGATGTAATGAGAATATGCGACAAAAGGACGCGGGAAAAAAGGACGCAGAGGACAAACATTTCAAAGTTCTATATAGATAAATGGGGCCTCAGTCTAGGGATGTGCGGTACGATCCGGTATTTTGAAGTACCGGTACTTTGTCTTCCGATACCCGATATTTTGTACCGGTATTTCAGTAAGCGATACAATAGGATACGATTTATTTTTGGTCAGTATTGTCAGAACCGATCCAAGGTTTTTGCCGCATGTGTTTCAATAACTCATCTTTTGACCATTAATTCATTTTTTAACATGCAAATTAATGAAACAATCTCAATGAGGTTGTTTGATATTTGTATTTAGTGTTCTATGGAAGTAAGAGCGAGATGGTTGAATGTCGATAACTTTAATAAGTAATTTTCAGCTTCTACAAACTCGACGATAAAAATCAAAACAAAATGATTTTGTTGAGCGGAAATATTCCTGTTTAACATGTGTACGTACCTACTACACTTCGGGTTTCAGCTGATACAGTCAAATTGTAATTGATACATTCTAAGGAGAATGACTAATTCCGGCGGACTGGAGCTTTCATGTATCCCAACAAATTGTACTATAATGATTAAATATCCAATAAAAACTTCCTTATTCAGCTTAAATATTTATAACATGCTGCTTTATACAATTTCAGTGTTTATATACGTTTATAAAAACTAAACTTTGTTGGAAAATATGAATGCGTTTCAGTCATTATTGTCCTAGTACTTTTTAAGTTTTTCAGCGTTGTAATAGTATATTGTATGTTAAGAGCTGAAAGTGCATTCTTGCCGCTTGCGCATGAATATTGCTGGTTGAGGCAAAGCCGAAATCAGCAATCATGCAAAAGCAGCAAACGCACTTTTAGCTCAAAACATACATACTATTTTTTCGTCGACTGAGCATATTATTACGTCGAAAATAATCATATTTCATTTTATTGAAAATATTAGTTGACAATCAATTTAAAATTACTCGCGTAGTTGTTACGGTATTAAAAGAACTTTACGACACCCACCCAAGGTGAGCATCGCACCACGGAATCAGTCCTGAAAAACTGGCACACTTGCCCTGAAATCGGTTCAAAATAGGCTAAAGGCCACGGCTGGAACGCTCAGGGAGTCGGGCGTGAGTCACACGATACGTTCTGGGCAAGCGTGTTGCGGCATAATATATATATATAGGGTATGTCAGAATTATGAGGGCGCCACCAAGCCTGTCTTAACCCGACTAACCGGGCCTGGACGGTTAGACGGGAGCGAAGCACGCAAAATACTCCGTCGATAGGATTACTCAAGAGTTGCAAGGTCAAATAACAATTTCGAGATTGCCTTATGCAAGGATTGTAATTAGGTGCCAATCCGACCGCGACTACGCAGCTGTCTCACCCACCTGTACGCTCAAAGCTCCCTCGTCCCGTCGCACAATAATCAGTACACTGAAGGGGGCGCTTATCTGAAACAGAACATGCACAAGTCGAAACAAAACAATAGTTCCCTTAACTAACAAATCATGTATTGACTCACGGGTTACAATGGGGCAGCAGAGTGCGTCGCCCTATATCTATAAATAGATTATATCTAAGAACACCAGCTGGCGCGCGCTCTAAACCTAGCGACAGATGTTGAACAGTAATGAACAAAGTAGCACTTGTAACATAGACAGTCTGTAATTTGGAATGAATGTACAAATATGCGGGCGCGTCGCCTTATGCAGCAAACAGTAATGAACAAATTAGCACTTGCAACATGGACAGTCTGTAATTTGGAATGAATGTACAAATATGCGGGCGCGACGCCTTATGCAGCAAACAGTAATGAACAAATTAGCACTTGCAACATGGACAGTCTGTAATTTGGAATGAATGTACAAATATGCGGGCGCGACGCCTTACGCAGCAAACAGTAGTGAACAAATATGACGACAGTGCCTGTAGGCACAAGAGATGTGACGGGCTCGCTCGCGGCGTCCCAATACAGCTCGTACGCGGGGCTTCAATGCTCTCCGCGAGACAGGTACACTCGCGTTCACAGCGGTAATCAGTTCAAAGACACATACCTTAATATGTAGGCGGTTGGGGAGCCTGGTACAGTTGAGTTGCGACAGGCTGCAGTCTTAGGTGGCAGGTACTTTCGATGTTCGACGGCTATAGGGATGAGTGGACATCCGCCATAATGGCGACGTGAGACGCGTCAGGACGCGTACAACTGGACGACGAAAAATGGGCCACTTTCGTTCTGCGGGACAGATCCTCGAAGATCGAGATGAAGGGGGCACGATCCCTTACTTACGGGAGCAGGAACTGGGCTCAAAAAGCACCCACGCTACGCCGAAGACAATTCGAAACTCACACACACAACCACCACACGAACGTTCTCTGCAACGGGCTGCGATCAACTGCCCAGAGGGAAGCGCTGCCACAGGTCACATCGGTCGCGTCCCCACGTGACTAAACCTCGGCAGCCAATCGCGAGGCGATAAAATGAATCAAATTAATGCCGGCGACCATGGTATCACGCCACAACGGCGTGTTTTCTAGAAGATTCGGAATTCTTGCGAGCGATAACGCTCGGCTGCCAAAGCGCCATCAGAGGGGGGCTCCAACCGACGAGAAATACTGCGTTTGGGGCCAAATATGTGCGAAATCATGATTCTGGAATTAGGCGATGGAGCCAAATAAAGAACTAAAAGGGTTTAGCATACGGGCACGCTGCCCTAAAGCCTAGGTGGCTATTTAAAATACCAAAATAACCTGACACTCCCCTTACTTGAAAGAGAGTTCCCCGAAGTCTCTTAAAATCAACGGGGCATTTTGGCTGCGACGCCACGAGCACTCAAATGACCGGAAACGCTGATATGATAGCTGTACCCCCAAAGGAATTACGCACACCCGCCACCAGATAGGGTTCGACAGGAGGGAAGAGAGAAGGGGAAGAAGAAAGACTGGATACGCCAGTGGAAATACGAAAATTGGGTAGGACCTGGCGGTTCGCTGATGGCTAGCACTCACTCCCCGGACCACGGAAGACGGGCGACAAGAAAACTAGCTGTCCCAAAGGAGTGGCGCTCCGCCAGGGGTCCACAAAACGATTTGTGTCTGGCTCCCTCGGGGAACCAAACGGGCAAAGACTAGGCAGACTGAGGACAGTCTCGCCGATCCGGCTCGACTGCCCCTCCCAAAATAGGAGTGCCACAACAACGGTTAGCAAAACCACGTCGATAATCGACCACCAAAACGACCAAAAAAAAAGGTAACCGACCAGACCCAAAACGGGTGTGGCACGCACTGCGGCGACGGCCACGAAACGCCGACTGGACCTTAACACCGGGTCCATGACGGTCGCCTAACAGTGCGGTTTTGGAAGGTGGAAAGAGAAAGAGAACAACGGGGTTGGGTAGTTGTCGTCGGGACACGGTAGATAGTAGTGACAAGGGGAAAAGAAAGGTAAAGATAGAGCATAGAGAAGGAGGGTTTGGGGTTCCAAATTGAAACCGTAACAATAAAAAAAAACGCGCGGTTAGCGCTCGTCAAGGTCGGGTCAATAGAACGTCTTACTCCCATGCACACTTCCGACCAACCGTTCCAAAAAAACATGGGGAGGGGGGGGGGTATAGAAATGGAAGTCCAAAGTCCCACCCAAGGGTTACCTGAAGAGGACACGCTGCGCGTCACGAGATCGGCGCATTGTGTGGATCCCACAACTGGTATGAGTACCCAAGAGAAGAGGATGAACCACCAAAAAAAGGGAAATGGTTGTGACAGAAACTGTCAAAAATAGTCATCAGTAATAGGAAAAACTCAGTCCACCGAAATCCTCAATCAATGCCGATGCCGGAGCCAAGTCGACTATTAAACCGCAAAGCGCGAGCTCGAAAGTGACTCCAACACCGAACACCAAAAGAAAATCCGGAAGAACCAAGTCTCCAAGGGTGTAGGCGTTCGATGACGCATGCCCAATAAATCCTTTTCAGAACTCCATGCGGCCCAAAGGGACTACCTTACGACGACAGGGTCCGCACGAAACAAAATGACCAGAAACACGCTCTCTTTATGTAATCCCACACAGGTGGTTGAAAATGGCGACGGCCAACGGTACGGTAAAAGAGCGCTAGGCCACGAAAACAACAGGGCATCACTACAAAAAAAAGTCAAAAATCTTTAAATACTTAATACTTGAATACCAACGGAACCTCGCGCGGACAGCATGCGCATTACTGCCACACGAAGCTCAGAAGCTTCAACGAAACTGTTCACAAAGAACACGATACTTGACAACATGACGTCATCAGACAAAAAGGGTACGATAAATGACAACAAAACGTCAACAAATACGAATCATTCCGACCAGCGGCAAAGACTCGTTAAATGCTAACGGTAAGTGTACAAAACACTGCGATAACTGTTAGGGGTGTCCATGAAGAAGTCGGTAAACAAAGTTGGGCGGTACATGATAATAATGAAAATGAAATAAAAGTCCAACGAAAATAACTACGTCAAACCAACTAAGAAGATGGCCTGAGGGACGTAATAACCGCAGGAGCGAATCTCCCCAAGCACACCAACAACAATCCACAACTGATCAACAAACCAAAACGCAGTGATGAAGCTGAAAATGAATTCCAACCTGCTCACCAAAAATCAACGCGGCACAACACCAAACGATAGCAAAAAAAAAATTGTCAAAATCGGTAATCATCAACGTCAAAATCGATAAACCTCGCTAACGTGAACGTCAAAATCGATAAACGTCAGTTCGGTACAACAAAAGTGTCAACTTAGCCCAAGGCTAAACAATGTAAGCGACAGGGAATCGAAACTCCCAACTAAGCCTTCGAAAAGACTTAAAAAAAAACAAGGTCGGTACCTTCACTCAACAACATCTGGTACTAAATCCGACTAATACGGGATAAAATCTGCATTAAATGCAACGAGAGACCTCGGTAGTATGAACTGGCTAAGAAAAACAAGAAACGACGGTAAAAATGACGAAAAAGATACTCAAAATATGAAAAGACATGGAAAAACACAAAAAGAAAACTCAAAAAGGCGATAAACAACAAGAAACACAAAACTACAAATAGAAAATAAGAAAAGACAAGAAAAAACATAAACAAAACAAGAAAAGAAACGTAAAGACAAATGACAACTAAGAAAAAACATATACACAGTCAAGAAAACTAATGAAAATAAACTAAGAACAGGAAGAGACAAGAAAAGACATATAGAAAACAGAAGAAAACAGGAAAAGACAAATAGAAAACAAGAAAAGAAGCTCGGTAAAATATTCTACTAAGAGAAAAAAAACGGGTTTACCAGTCCATACCACTTCGAAATGACGAAAAAAAAACATTTGTGACAACAATATAAATGATAACAGACAACAATGAACATCAACGTCCCACGTTGTCGCGCCAAAATTAGCCTGTTACGGTATTAAAAGAACTTTACGACACCCACCCAAGGTGAGCATCGCACCACGGAATCAGTCCTGAAAAACTGGCACACTTGCCCTGAAATCGGTTCAAAATAGGCTAAAGGCCACGGCTGGAACGCTCAGGGAGTCGGGCGTGAGTCACACGATACGTTCTGGGCAAGCGTGTTGCGGCATAATATATATATATAGGGTATGTCAGAATTATGAGGGCGCCACCAAGCCTGTCTTAACCCGACTAACCGGGCCTGGACGGTTAGACGGGAGCGAAGCACGCAAAATACTCCGTCGATAGGATTACTCAAGAGTTGCAAGGTCAAATAACAATTTCGAGATTGCCTTATGCAAGGATTGTAATTAGGTGCCAATCCGACCGCGACTACGCAGCTGTCTCACCCACCTGTACGCTCAAAGCTCCCTCGTCCCGTCGCACAATAATCAGTACACTGAAGGGGGCGCTTATCTGAAACAGAACATGCACAAGTCGAAACAAAACAATAGTTCCCTTAACTAACAAATCATGTATTGACTCACGGGTTACAATGGGGCAGCAGAGTGCGTCGCCCTATATCTATAAATAGATTATATCTAAGAACACCAGCTGGCGCGCGCTCTAAACCTAGCGACAGATGTTGAACAGTAATGAACAAAGTAGCACTTGTAACATAGACAGTCTGTAATTTGGAATGAATGTACAAATATGCGGGCGCGTCGCCTTATGCAGCAAACAGTAATGAACAAATTAGCACTTGCAACATGGACAGTCTGTAATTTGGAATGAATGTACAAATATGCGGGCGCGACGCCTTATGCAGCAAACAGTAATGAACACATTAGCACTTGCAACATGGACAGTCTGTAATTTGGAATGAATGTACAAATATGCGGGCGCGACGCCTTACGCAGCAAACAGTAGTGAACAAATATGACGACAGTGCCTGTAGGCACAAGAGATGTGACGGGCTCGCTCGCGGCGTCCCAATACAGCTCGTACGCGGGGCTTCAATGCTCTCCGCGAGACAGGTACACTCGCGTTCACAGCGGTAATCAGTTCAAAGACACATACTTACCTTAATATGTAGGCGGTTGGGGAGCCTGGTATAGTTGAGTTGCGACAGGCTGCAGTCTTTGGTGGCAGGTACTTTCGATGTTCGACGGCTATAGGGATGAGTGGACATCCGCCATAATGGCGACGTGAGACGCGTCAGGACGCGTACAACTGGACGACGAAAAATGGGCCACTTTCGTTCTGCGGGACAGATCCTCGAAGGTCGAGATGAAGGGGGCACGATCCCTTACTTACGGGAGCAGGAACTGGGCTCAAAAAGCACCCACGCTACGCCGAAGACAATTCGAAACTCACACACACAACCACCACACGAACGTTCTCTGCAACGGGCTGCGATCAACTGCCCAGAGGGAAGCGCTGCCACAGGTCACATCGGTCGCGTCCCCACGTGACTAAACCTCGGCAGCCAATCGCGAGGCGATAAAATGAAACAAATTAATGCCGGCGACCATGGTATCACGCCACAACGGCGTGTTTTCTAGAAGATTCGGAATTTTTGCGAGCGATAACGCTCGGCTGCCAAAGCGCCATCAGAGGGGGGCTCCAACCGACGAGAAATACTGCGTTTGGGGCCAAATATGTGCGAAATCATGATTCTGGAATTAGGCGATGGAGCCAAATAAAGAACTAAAAGGGTTTAGCATACGGGCACGCTGCCGTAAAGCCTAGGTGGCTATTTAAAATACCAAAATGACCTGACATAGTCTATGCCATGTGACGCGGTTGCTTAAACAAATGACGGGCGTTGTCAAGGAAACATTCGGACATGCCTACCTGTTTTGCTCACGCAGAAACCCAAAACGCTCGGCGAGCGGCAAAGTGATGGAAACGCACGCTCAGCTGCGAATGTCAACTCTCTGTTGTCAAATGACAGTTAGAAACATTTACTTTCAATGTCAGTCGTCAAAAAAAGTTAGTATACTATTTAATAGATGTATCTCTAATACTGACCTTGTAATTATTTTTTGTTGATTTTTTTATTGTTACTGCCACTATTATTGCTACAGTGCTATTTGCTGTACTAGGACTCCAAGGTTCGTATAAATATACCTAGAAAATATCCTGGATCGAATGTGTACCGGTATTTCATGTACCATTACTTCTGTATACTATACTGCTTCAAACCGATACTTTTACATCAATACGATACGATACGATTGTACCGATACTTTTCGGTGTATCGAACATCCCTACCTCAGTCAATATCCAGAAAACTTGTATCGGTGGGAACCTAAGGATTTTATACTAAACGAAAATATGCAAAAAAAATCAAAACAAAAAATTTAAAAAAAAACCCAAAAATTAGATCACAATAAAAAACTTGAAAATACACCAGGTTTACGCTGCCAGTCCTAAGCCTGGATAAAGTCTGAAGGGAAGTTTTTAGTTTTCTGGATGTTGATCGAAGCCCCATTTATCTACATATAACTTTGAAATTGCGGCATGTCTTTTTGCCGTATGCGTCCTTTTGTTGCAACATCCACTCTGGACAAGAATTTTTTTTAAATTGATTGTTTTTGCCAAACTAATGATTCTGTCTAATTTGACTCTTTGGTCGTAAAAAACTGTCAAAACTGCCGTCATCCCACCCCGTTTGACGGTATTTGCGTAGATGCTTACTAAATTACTGAATAGGATATAATATACACATATACTGTAAAAAAAAATCAATTACCTTTTGGTGCGGGTTATATTTATATTTGTTGCATCATCTACAATATAACTATTCTAGTCATTCTAAACTACTGAAATTTGAATTTTTACATGTATCTTAACACTAATCTAAATATTACAATTCTAATTACATTACACTAATAACATATAATGCTATATTCCAATAGTAAAAAAAAATAACTATACAGGGTGTGCCAGAAATAAGTGCGCAAAAAAACTGCAGCATCCTGATGGTGGAGAATTGCCCCAAAAAAGTACTATTTTTTTATTCTGAACATTTTGAAATTTGATTTAAAAACCCTTTTATCTGACTTAAACAAACTGGCTTTCAGAAAGATATAGTTGCTAAGGAAATACCAGCGTACATAAATCACACAAGTAAGACACTCAAGTCGGTTTCTTTGATGTCAAAATTTCGACTTGAATGACCTTAAACGACTCCTGGGGGGTACTTTCCGATAGTATTAACAGATGACGCCACTACTTGATCACATCATGATTGGTAGCAGAGCCAGTAACTCGGTCTGATTGGTAGAACTTTGTGCTGCCATCTGATAGTCAAGCTTAGAAATACCCCCCCCCCCCCCCCCCCAGTTACTATCCCAGGCACTCTAGACAGGTTTCAACATTTAGCATGAGTGTCCCTACTTATTTGATGTATGTACGCTGGAAATACCTTCAAAAGTGATAAGATTTTGTAAATTTGCTATGGTTATCAACAACACTTTTAACAGCAACTAATAGGGCAACGACAGTAAAGTAGAAAGTGGTGGCGCACTGCATTTTTTAAGTAAAACTTTAATAATTTTTAATTCAGCACTGCATAAACTGATTTTTCATAATTATTTCAGAAACTGTATTAACTTATTAGCTCCTTTTAGGTGTGTTTTTGTTTGAGCGCTTATTTCTGGGACACCCTGTATACACAAAATATAAAAATTAGTTTGTTGAAGTAATCGTTTGGCAGAATTTCTAACAATGAATTGGTTATAAATATCAAAAATGTTAGTGTATTGAAATACATCGGCGTGGTTTTTGTCAGTAGTTATTAGGAACTATTGTATCACTTAAAAAAAACGTTCTTTGAATAGAAATAAACACAATTTTCAAGAGGCTGCAAGTAACATAAATTACTTAAATCAAAAACGTAAAATAATAGCTTTTCCAATTTGAACTGAAATATTACTCCACGAAGGAGAATTTGAATAGTATAAACACTGCCCTCCTAAGGAAGAAGGTCCTATATGCAAAACTTGCGATTTTGAGTTATTTGACTTTATATATACAAGGTGCTGACAGAAAAAGTAAAATATTTTAGGGGCATATAGTATGACCCAAAATAAGTCGAAAAGTCTTAATAAACAAGGGTCCAGAAACGCTTCGTTTCCAAAGTACAGGGTGTTTTAATTTTTTTTTTAAATCTTGTTTTTTTATGTTATCTAAAAACGCTTCGAGCGATTTTAATGAAATGTTTACAGATTGTTTATAACTTTATGAGGCATCTTTTGGACCTTAAACAGTTGATGTAGTAATTCCAGGGGCGTGCCCACAGGGCACATTGATTAGGGTTTTTCACAAAAAATAATGCTTTCAAGATTTTTGCAATTTTTATATATTTTTTCAATAAAGCAACTAAAAATGCAACTTTTTTGTTTCCTGAGATTTTTTCAAATCTCGCTTCGTTTTCAAGAAAAAAATTAAAGTCCATATTTTTGCAAGTCTCTGAACCTGTCAGGACAAAAACTAAAATGCTTCAATATCTCAAAACCCCTTAGCCGATTTTAGTGAAACTATGAAGGTTTACTGGTGGTATTAATGATCATGTTTTGGCACACTTAGATTTCAATTATGTATTCCAGGGGCAACCGGGATCTTTTTTAAATTTTAATACTATCTCAGAAACAAAGCATTTCCGGACTCATGTTTATTAAAAGTTTTCGACTTATTTAGGGTCATACTATATGCACCTAAAATATTTTACCCTTTTTTTCAACACCCTGTATAGCATGCACTGTTTTGTATTTTTCTACTAAGCAACAAAGTCCTAACTACACTCAAAGTCTATGTGCAGATATATCTTTGACTGCTTGATCTAAATGTCCTATTTACATTTACTATGCAAGAACGTCTAATTTTGTGCAGAGAACCATTCAAAATTATGCACACTCCATCTGCTTGTGTAAGTTGTAGTTCACTGATCTATTAAACCTATTAACGAATTTGTTGCAGTCGGATGTTGTATAGTTATTTGTGGTTTTCCTACATTAGTAATATATATATATATATATATATATATATATATATAACAAAGTCCTTTTCACAGCTCGGTGGCGAAGAATTTGACTGGGAAAGGGGTTATAGTCAACACCAATCTCAGTACTTGGGCAACGATTACAAGAGCTATTAATTATTTCAACAAACCATTAATAGCTCTTGTAATCGTTGCCCAAGTACTGAAATTGGTGTTGACTATAACCCCTTTCCCAGTCAAATTCTTCGCCTTATATATATATATATATATATATATATAAAATCAATTAAAAACGTGTCGGACCTATGTGTTTTAAGATTAAATTCTTTCAATGCAATATGATGCACACGAGCTTGGTTTGAAAATTATTTAGTGATGCACATAGAGGTACTCGCCCAAAATACTCAGTGTATAATGTAGACTGTAAAAAAAAGGTTAATTTGTTTATGTCGATGGCGGCGCTGCAGTCACAGCCATTCTTCTCTGCACCATTTTGTACAAATACAACACCAGTTACACCCTTACTCACAGCTGCAAACGTCAACTGTCGAATATTTAGCGGCAACACGAATGTAACTGTTACGTTACTTTGTTCATAACCACTATGAAGTGCCCCTGTCACAGCTTTCCTGTCTGCACCGACTCGACAAAAATCATAGGTCACTAGAATTTTTTTCGATCACTCTATATTCAGCACGATTCCCTGACTTTCCTTGAATCGAATAGAAGTTGTCAGATAGGATCGGAATGTTTATGAATCAAAAGTATCAACTTCTACTGCGCCTACAGTTTACGATTCTTGGTATTCTCTAACCCAAATCAAAGTCGCTTACTGGCTTTCAAACGATTGCTATCGGTGGCTGTTTACATAGATCTGGCAACGCTCCATTAGCAAGTAATAATGAGCTATAACGACAGTCTGACGATGCCACAAAATGTAAACAAACAGTTCTGAACAGCTGACTAAGGAGCTGTCATGTAAATTTATTTGCAAAATGTTAAGAGGTCGAGTACTTTCAGTTAAATATATTGGTCGATTTTTTAGCAGCCAATAGTTTTACTGCATGAAAAAGAAACCTGCGATGGCTGAAAAAAATTTAATTGAGTTGTGGGATGATCTTACAGCCCTTTTAAACAGTTGCGATTTAGGCCCAGAGAAAATAGAAAAATTCTATTTATTTCAAATTATATATGGCAAAAACAAAATTTATGACAAACGACACGACTAATAACGAGAACCAAAGTTTAGAAATGGACCAACTACAAGTAGAACGAGCTACTTCATACATATACTTGGGCCAACAAATAGAATTTAGTAAAACTAACCTAAAAGCAGATTTAAAAAGAAGAATCTCACTAGCCTGGGCGAGTTTTGGAAAACTACAAAAAATATGGAAATCGAAACTACCTAATACCACTAAAGCCAAAGTGTTCAATCAACATGTACTGCCAGCCCTAACACATGGCACGGAAACTTGGGCCCTAAACAAAACCATAAGAGAAAGACTCCAAATAACACAAGAAAGCGATGGAAAGACGTATTTTGGGTGTAAAACTAATAGAGCGCATATGTAATGACGAAATTAGAAGAAAATCTAAACTCACAGATGTAATGGAATGGGTCAGCAAGCTGAGATGGAATTGGGCAGGACTTGTAGCTCGCATGAAGGACAACCGCTGGACAAAACGAATAATTGAATGGAGACCAAGGAAACACAAAAGACCGGTGAGACTACCTCAAACACGTTGAAGAGACGACCTAAAACATCTAGCAGGAACGGAGTCGATACATCTAGCATCTAGCTAATGATAAAGAAACGTGGAAGGATATGAGGGAGGCGTACATCCGATGATGGATGAATAGCTCTGATGATGATGATGATATATGGCAGAATGTAATTCTACAATACACTCTGTTCAGTTTCTTCTCCAAGAAAAATTCCTACATTTACCTCGTTCACTGCCACTATTTATTTCACAAATTTAAATAAACATTCTATCAAAAAATAAAAACAACTGCTCAAACTCATAAAAACCGTGAAAGCTATACTCACCATACTCACCGCAGCACTGCACAGGTATGACAGCAATTTTTATGCGTTTTCAGTAACTTTGACGATCTCGTATATTCAGTGTGACCAGTAAAGTCCGCATCATATGAGATTTTATTAAATTAATAGTTTTATTTGAATTTGACTTTGACATCAATTTCTGCTTGGATGAGGATGAAAATTAGCCAAAAAAATAGTAGTCACGTGTTTCGCATTATCTGTAAAATTTTAATTTTTTTCTAAATGCAATTTTTAGCCCATATGCAAAATTTCAGCTGTATAAGATAATTAAATCTTTGAAACTAGATAAACTACGTCAAGTTAAACAAAAATTTATTTTCCACATAATGCAGACTTTACTGATGACACTGTGTACTTGTTTGTCTTAATTATAATGTGTATTACTATTAGACGCAAACTACGTTTTCAAAATAATTATTTTATGAAGTTACCTTATACAGGGTCAAAACAAATAAACTTTGAATCACATTTGGATTTTGTAGAAAAACACATTTAATATGGCGCTACTTTAAAGAAAATGTGTCTGGAATAAAGCATTGTCAAAACTAAGAAGTTTTATGTAGGTTGCGTTGTGTCTTATTTTGCAACAGTGGTGCAATTTACAAAAATGCGCAAAAAATCTAAATTATCTTATACAGCTGAAATTTTGCATATGGGCTAAAAATTGCATTTAGAAAAACTATTTCTAAGTACATTTTCGATATTTTGAGAAATAACCCCACTTTTGAATTTTTTTTTTGGAAAAAAGATAAAATTTGACAGATAATGCGAAACACGTGACTACTATTTTTTGGGTTAATTTTCACCCCCATCGAAGCAGAAATTGATGCCAAAGTCAAATTTCAAATAAAACTATTAATTAAAAAAATCCCATATGATGCGGACTTTACTGGTCACACTGTATATCATGTTCGACTTCTACCTACGCGGCTTGGGTTATTCCTACGATCGAAGCACAAGGGAGTTACAAAATACGAATTGCGAACCATTTCTATTCGATTGTCCTACCTCTATTCGATTTGAAGTTAGGTAATAATCATAAGAAAACTACGGTTTTTCGCCTGTATGTGTCTTCATATGTCTAACTAAATTACATTTTGCTGATGTTTTATATCCACAAACAGAACATGAATAAGGTTCTTCGCCTGCATGAGTTCTCATATGTGTCACTAAAAGACTTTTGTGGACAGTTTTATAATTACAAACAGAACAGGAATAAGGTTTTTTCGCATGTATGAGTTCTCATATGTATAACTAAACTCTTCTTTTGAATAGATTTATAATCACAAACAGGACAAGAATAAGGTTTTTCGCCTGTATGTGTCTTCATATGTCGAACTAAATTACATTTTGCTGATGTTTTATATCCACAAACAGAACATGAATAAGGTTCTTCGCCTGTATGAGTTCTCATATGTTCAACTAAAAGACTATTGTGGGCAGTTTTATAATCACAAACAGAACAGGAATAAGGTTTTTCGCATGTATGAGTTCTCATATGTATAACTAAACTATTCTTTTGAATAGATTTATAATCACAAACAGGACAAGAATAAGGTTTTTCGCCTGTATGAGTTTTTAAATGAGAGACTAAACTACATTCTTCCGCTGTTTTATATCCACAAACAGAACAGGAATAAGGTTTTTCGCCTGTATGAGTTCTCATATGTGACACTAAAAGACTTTTGTGGGCAGTTTTATATTCACAAACAGAACAAGGATAAGGTTTTTCGCCTGTATGAGTTTTTAAATGCGAGACTAAATAATTTTTATGGGCAGCTTTATATCCACAAACAGAACAAGAATAAGGTTTTTCGCCTGTATGAGTTCTCATATGTGTCACTAAATGACTTTTTTGGGCAGTTTTATATTCACAAACAGAACAAGGATAAGGTTTTTCGCCTGTATGAGTTTTTAAATGCAAGACTACATTTTTTTTATGGGCAGCTTTATATCCACAAACAGAACAAGAATAAGGTTTTTCGCCTGTATGAGTTTTTAAATGAGAGACTAAATTACATTTTGCCGCTGTTTTATATCCACAAACAGAACAGGAATAAGGTTTTTCGCCTGTATGAGTTTTTAAATGCGAGACTAAACTACTTTTCCTGTCACATTTATATCCACAAACAGAACAGGAAAAGGTTTTTCGCCTGTATGAGTCCACATATGTCTGACTAAATGATTTTTTTTGGCAGTTTTATATTCACAAACAGAAGAAGAATAAGGTTTTTCGCCTGTATGAGTGCACATATGTCTGACTAAATTTGTTTTGGTGGCAGTTTTATATTCACAAACAGAACAGGAAAAAGGTTTTTCGCCTGTATGAGTCCACATATGTCTGACTAAATGATTTTTTTTGGCAGTTTTAAATTCACAAATAGAACAAGAATAAGGTTTTTCGCCTGTATGAGTCCTCATATGTGAGACTAAACTCCTTTTCTCGGAAGATTTAAATTGACAAACTGAACAAGAATAAGGTTTTTCGCCTGTATGAGTCCTCATATGTCTGACTAAATTGGAATTTAATACAGTTCTATATTCACAAACAGAACAAGAATAAGGTTTGTCGCCTGTATGAGTCTTCATATGTATAAGTAAACTACTTTTCGTAACAGATTTATAGTCACAAACGGAGCAAGAATGAAGTTTTTTGCCTATATGAGTCCTCATATGTTTGACTAAACTATTATTCTCGGCAGATTTAACTTCACAAACAGAACAAGAATTTTCGCTTCTATGAAGCTTTGTAGGTGTAACCAAACTCTGTGCTGTTGAATTTTCAGTCATATAATTTTGGTCCTTAATTTCAAGCTCACATTTAATATCAATTTCCGAAAAATTACTGATGTCATTACTGCTTTCAATATCTTGTTTCATACAGAATTTCTTAATATCTCCATTATCATCTAAGTCTATTACTATATTTGATGAAGTTGCTGTTGAATTAGAGAAATTATTAGCTGCTGTTCCTTGATTAGTGGTCATCATGGGTAGTTTAATGTCGGCTTGGGCAGTAATACTTTTTCGCTGTAATACGATTATGGGAACTTTTAAGATTGCAACACCTGGAACAAATAATATTATTAGAACCTTCTCAAAAATACTGAAATCATAAAAGTTAGACTAGTTAAATTCATTGAAGAAAAGTTTAAGTTTGACGAGTATCACTATGGGTTCCAGAAACAAAGCAGTACACAAAGTGCTACAAAATAAATATGTCACAGTAATGTACGTAGATCTAAATAAAGCGTTTGATACTGTAGACACAGATTTAATGTTAAATAAACTATAGAAAATGGCAATAAGCGGTGTTGCACATGATCTGATCAGAACATACACAACAGACAGAACACATTACACAGTAGTAAATGGATGCAGCAGTGAAAGTGCTACGGTCAGTATGGGAGTGCCACAAGGTTTCGTGCTCGGCCCATTAGAATACCTACTATATGTACACAACTTACGATATGCTGGTCTCAAAGCTAGGTATTTTATGTTTGCCCATGATATGCTGGTGTATTCAGACTATGATTTAAAAAATATTGAAACCTCAGTAAACAATGACCTTCAACATTACTAACATGTGAGCAAGCGTAAATGAAATCAAGCTTGGCTTTGAAATATTTGTTTTATGAATAATAGGTTGATGGTACTGTAAGTCTATGTCAAATTTGAGGTTAGCAGGTTAGGTTTTGCGTCAGTATTGACACTGCTAAGCTCTAATTTGACACAAACTTACAGTGTCACCAACATATTATTCATGTAAAAACTATTTCAAAGCCAAGCTTGATTTCATTTTCGTTTGCTCACATGTTATAACTGGTTATGTAAAAACTAATTAACCATAAATAGGTACTAATAAAACAGTCTATATGATCTTCAAACAAAAAAATTTAAAAAAAGTGAAATAAAAATCAAATTAAATGAGGTTGAATTAAAACAAGTGCCTGAATTTAAATACCTAGGACTTATTATTGACAATAAATTAAATGGATTTCACATATTCAAAGTGTCATATTGGTGCAATAGAAAGGTTCTCAGCATTTCTAAATAAAAAAACTCGTATTTTACTATATAACAGCTTCATTGGAACACATACCGTCTGTTCTATAAAAAAGGCCCCACCTTCTAGCTACTTTATTATTTATTTTAGACCCAATAAACCTTATATCAAATCAAATGGCACATAAAAACCTACATTTTAACACTATCAAAAAATTGTTATCTTCAATTGTTTCAGAGTGGTGACGTCACTTGCAATTTTTTTAAATGACACTGTATATATTTTTTGAGATGTTCTGGTAGAGGTTTTTTTTCTCTTTTCAACAATATAAATATTTTATGCCCTTACATAAGAAAATTTTCGAGAAAAATTGAAAAACTTTTTAATCGGTGGGAGGCCACCATACAAAACTATAAACAAAAGTGTAACTCAGAAAAACAAAACAATAAACACTTTAGATTATTCTGAAATCTGACAGTTAAAGCGTTTGGTTACTATTTGTTTTGTTTTTCTGAGTTACACTTTTGTTTACAGTTTTGTATCGTGGCCTCCCACTGTGAAAAAGTTTTGTAATTTTTCACGAAAATTTTTTTATGCAAGTGCATGAAATATTTATATTGTTGAAAAGAGAAAAAAAACCTCTACCAGAAAATGTCAAAAAATATATACCGTGTCATTTAAAAAATTGCACGTGACGTCACCACTCTGAAACAATTGAAGATAAAATTTTTTTGATAGTGTTAAAATGTAGGTTTTTATGTGCCATTTGATTTGATATAAGGTTTATTGGGTCTAAAATAAATAATAAAGTAGCTAGAAGGCGGGGCCTTTTTTATAGAACAGACGGTATGAGGTACGAGGTAAGGTAAGGTAAAAATTTCAAGTGCATTATTTAGTGTATTACTTTAGTAGGCTATAAAAAACGGCGAATTGTTCACGTGACATCGTATTTGCAGTTAAGAAAATCAATATTTTGTCAAGCATTTTCCGAAATGTTTAAAATTGAATATTCTGTGATAAAATTTTTTCGCAAAAGAAGGTGTTACTCCTACAGAAATTAAAAAACGAGTTGATGATATTTATGAGCACTCCTCAACTTCATTCTCCATGGTAAAATAATGGTCTAAGTTATTCCGCATGGGCAAAGAAGCTCTCAAAAATAATCCTCGTCAAGGTCGGCCCGTAACAGTGGTTACTCCAGAAAATGTTGCATGAGTTGAGGCAGAGGTCATGAATGATCTCCGTTTAAAAACAAAAGAAATTGCAGCAAGTACCAATCTTTCTAAAACAATTCTCCATGACTATTTACACACGAGTAAGATTAGTGCAAGGTAGGTGCCAGAACTTCTCATTCCTATTCATAAGCAGCAAAAGGTTAGCTGTTGCGTCGAAGCTCTATCGTGATAACGAAAACGAAGTAATTGATTCCATTGTTACCGGAGACGAAACTATGGTTCTTTATTTTGATCCTCTTTCAAAAACGGAATCTATGAAGTGGCATCGTCGAGGGGAACCACCACCGAGAAAAGCAAAATTTCTCCTCCATAAAATAAAATATGGCACAATATTTGGGGACTGCAAAGGAATTTTGCTGAGATTTTAAAGAACGAAATACTACCGTAAATGGATGCTAGCTTACTGTACCGACTACGTTGCGCTATTAAAGAAAAACGAAAAGGAAAGCTCAGTAAAGGTGTGCTTCCATTACATGACAATGCCCCGGTGCACTCTGCAGCAGTGGCAAACGTTGCTATTCAAGATTGTAGGTTTTTCGAGCTCATCCATCCACCCTATAGTCCTGACTTAGCACCAAGTGACTACTTTCTGTTTTCAAAATTGAAGTCGGATTTGCGTGGTTTAAAATTTAGCTACGATGAAGAACTCAAACTGCAGTTTTTAATCATTTTGAGTACAAAAATCCGGAATACTTTAACACGCCTCGGTTTATAGCTCAGCGGTAGGGTTACTTCAATGGCGTCGGTTTCGGAAGAGGAGGGTGGGCGTTACCCTCAGCTAGACACTGGATTTGATTGGAACAAAGTTTATTATATTTACACTACTAACTAACATACAGATAAGCTTATAACTAGGTAACATATATGTACAGAAAAAAGAATGGCGGATTGGCATCCGCAGTTGGAAGCTGGTGTGGTCCTTCGGAGGCGGTGCCGGCGGCTAAAGTGGCTCCGTGTCCAAATCCCACGAAGACGGCAGGCTCTCTGTCCAGCGAAGGCGATTGGCTCTAAGTCCAACGAAGGCGGTTGGCTCTAAGTCCAGCGGAGGCGATTGGCTCTAAGTCCAACGAAGGCAGTTGGCTCTAAGTCCAGCGGAGGCGATTGGCTCTAAGTCCAACGAAGGCGATTGGCTCTAAGTCCAACGAATGCGGTTGGCTCTGAGTCCAGTAGATGCGGCAGACAGCTAAGTCCAGTGGATGCGGTAGACAGCTAAGTCCAGTAGATGCGGTAGACAGCTAAGTTCAGTGGATGCGGCAGGCTCTATGTCCAGTAGATGCGGTAGACAGCTAAGTCCAGTAGATGCGGCAAACAGCTATATCCAACGAAGGTGATAGGCTCTGGAGAGGGCTGGGGCTGGTAGATCCTTAGAAGGCTGGAGCTGCTAGCTGGTCCTGGAAGGCTGGATGCTGTTGGCTGACTCTCCTGGGTTGAGTCCATGGATTGACCCGCCGAGGCAGAGTGATTTCCTACTGCCAGCGTCCGACTATTTAAAGGTGCCAGTCCTTTGTCAGACGCGATCTCGCAGCTCATTGGTCGAAGTAGAAGGGATGTTTTGGCCCGTTTTTGATGTATTTCGGATTATCGCGTTTAATTGAGCGGCGTGATCAATTATTGACTTGATTTGGGTCGCAATCAATAGTCGTTGAAATGTTGATTCTAACGACACCCAATTTGCTAGGTTTTGGTAGATTAATTGAAATTGGAATTTTTTAATTCCGTGTTCGGCGTAAAACTTACTTAAGCATTACTCTTATTGCGTATGTTAAAAAGTTATTTTTGCTTCGATTGGTTGCGCGCTAATTTTATATGAATTTTGATACTATTCACGCCTTCCTGGGATGCTTCCTTCCGCTAATTATAATTTAATTTGTAATATTGCACCCTTGCCCGCTGTATTCGGTCGTGGCCCTGATTTCTCCGTTACAAAATGCGTTTCCACTGGGCCGCTGTGTACGCTGAATTTCGGCCGCTTTCTAGAGCCAGCTCCGCCCGCATGCATTCGCTGGCTGATGGACCTGCCCGGGTGCTAGAGACTTGGGGTTGATTTTATCAGGTGGCGGTTAATTTTTCCTATCGGCAGGTATCCTTATGTGGGGGTTTTGATTGGGCGCACTCTGATTTAAGAGCGTTTTAGTAATTGAACTTGGATTATTAATTTGGTAGCGCGTTCGGAGTTGTTCTCAGCGGCGCCGTTTTTGTTGGCTTCCGGATTTATTGGGGTGTTTTATCTGCTTGCAATTTTTTTGTTTTGGGGTCTGGCGAGCCGTTGGCCCTTTATTGTCTTTGTTGTGCAGAGGTTTGCACTTGAGAATTGGTGCTCCTTTGAGCTGGCATGCCGCGATTTATTGTTTTATTTTTGTAACGGTTTTCTTTTATATTCGTGTAGGATCGGGGCGATTTGCTGGTGAACAGACGTTTTTGTAATTTGTTCGCTGCCTGCTTGGCGATGAAAAATTACTTCGTTTGTCTGTTAACCGGTTCATATTAACTTTTATAAGGCTACAGAAATACGAGCCCTAACAACTATATGTTCTCCCACTTCATAATTTCTATCAAATTTTTTTTCTCAATGTACTGTTAATCGTAAAATATATTTAATAATGCATTTTTTTTAAATTTTAGAATCACAATGATTCCGGTTACTTTATGAATAAAATATAACAGAAAATCACATTTTTTGTTTGTAAAAAAAATATTTTATTGAACTAAAGCCGACAATTAAATGTTCGGCCAAAATAAAATTTCATAATAAGAAGTAACAATTTAACAATTTAATACGGCGTAAAATCGTCTTTTGCTGCAATTACGAATCGAATTCTTTTAGGTATGGAATTTACTACAGTCACTGAGTCCCATACTTCTTGAAGTTTACCCATCAAACTTTCCTGCGTTCTCTGTGGATTGGTTCTCAGTTTCTGTTTCATTTTGTGCCAGAGGGTTTTGATGACGTTTAAGTCTGCACTGCTGGAAGGTCAATTCAATACTGTCATGTTATGGTTTTGAAACCACTTTCGGGTGGTTTTAGCAGTATGGCTTGATGCTCCATCTTGTTGGAAGATAAATGTCACCACTGGGTATAAGTTTTCAATACTGGGAATTAAGTTATTTTCTAGTGTCTCTTGGAATTTTACAGCCTTAACAGTGCCGTTGATGAACTGCATATTTTCTACGCCCTTTGCGGACATACAACCCCTATCATAAGCCCCGAAGGAAACTTGACAGAACGTTTTAAACAATCCTTATGAAACGCCTCTTTCTTGTTTCTAATTACTCTTTTTCGGTTATCCCCCCACACACACATCAAATTCCGACTCATCACTAAAAATAATTGAATTCCACTGCTGCGGTGTCCATGATCGCCGTTCCTTACACCAAGCCAAACATTTTTTTCTTCTGACGTTAGGTCAATAATGGTTTATCTTTGGCCTAAAATGTTATATATTTTTATCCCTATCTTATTGAAAAATTTGATATTGATACAATTTCCATATAAATACTGAGGTCACTCTTATGTATCCACTTTCTGCAAGTTTCCCTGGAAAGTGATAATCCTGTATACCCATTCCACTCAGCCATTATTTTTCTTAAAGTGCCTCTTCTCTTATTTTTGCAGGTTTTAACTAGCTTTCTTGTTTGTCGATCCGAAACTATACACAGAATGTCCTGAGATTTTTCCCTTAATATGGGTGTTACCGTTTTCACCATATGATTTTATGATGTAAATTACCGTAGATTTTGATAATTGCAAGTATCTGGTAATTTGCCTCATTTTTGTCCTCCGCCCAAACATGCTGATTATTAAATCTCTCACTTTTTTGGGAGTTGCCACACCTCGAGCCATTTTTAAGGAAACTGTTCACTCAAAGTTGACAAACCTACTGAGATATGGGTTAACAAAACGCCTTTGTTTGCCTAAACGTCAAAACAGCATCTAAACCTATCTAGATTTTAATTTGGTGATATATCTAAAATGCATATTATTTTGGCCGAACATTTAATTATCGGTTTTAGCATCACAATTTTTTTTGACAAACAAATTGTGACTTTTTATTATATTTTATCACCACAGTGCAACCAGAATACGGGTGATTCGAAAATCTATGAAAAAATAATAATAAATGTTTTTCTGGTAACAGTATAATATGTTAAAACAATATTCAGATAGAAATTATGAAATGGCCGAACATATAGTTGTTAGGGCTCGTATTAATTAGGCGTTGTGACAAATGTGTTGATATGAAAGCAGATTACATAGAAAAATAATGAAGTAGTTTTATTTTTATCGTAGCTCTAACATATCTAGGCCGGGAATATATGGACCCTACTTGGTATCTTATCCCGTGGTGGGAGAATGCTGGACAATATCTTTTAAATAAACTTCAAAGGGTGCAAAATAAAACAATTAAAGCACTGTACTGTATCAACTTTTATACTCCTACACAGGCTGTGTATAAACAAACAAACCTACTAAAATTAAACAAATTAAAAATGCTGGAACAAGTAAAACTAATCCATAATATAAAAACAAATAACATTAAAGCAAACTCTAAATTAAAACAAGTACAGGAGTTTCATAAACACAATGTACGGAGCAAAGGTGCCTTCAGAAATCAATATGCCAGAACTAAAAAGGCTCGGGACTCTCCAGTCTACCGAAGTATTGAAGCATACAACAGTGTACCTGAAACTGTGACTAACGATAAAAAAAACTAAATAAAGACTTATGCCATAACCATAAGAAATATTTATTACAACTTTAAAATTACATATCGTTATAGTGCTGTTATTATTTTTTTGATTTTTAATAGATAAATTTTTGTTTAGATTAAATTATGTAAAATATGACATCATTTAACTTATACACTATTGAGTTTATTTCTTTAACTAGCTCCAGTACATTTACTCTAAATCAGGTTAGGTTGAAGCTTTATAAAGTATGATAAATTATTTGCATTTATTAATCTTTGCTATCGTCTTGATTATAAAAATTATTATACTTTATGGTTAATTGGTGGTATGAGAATTATATCAAATGACACTTCTATAACTGTCAATGTCTAATTATCAATATGAAAAGTTAGCAGAACTCATATCTTTTACAATTCATATCGTTTTAAATGTTGATAAATGGTAAGTACTTCTTGTAAATATCTTATTCGTTCACTATTGAAACTTATTGTTTATTTTTACATATACGTGTGATTACTTTCACTTAAGTGCTCCAATCAGATGTTCCCATCTAATCAAGTAGATGCTGTCTGCTTATTCCGGTGTCCAGTAATGGCCAGGTACATAACGCTCCTAATAACCGTGTATAACAGCCGCTGTTACTAATTGCTCCATTTGTAGCTCCAACAAAAGTCCCAGCTCTGCAGGTTCCACCTTCCTTAAATCTGTGACGAAGAAAGTCAGTAACCCAAACTGCCACGATGAATGGACTACAGATGCATGTCACAAAAAAAGAGCCTACCTGCGCCTCGGCTACGGTAATAAATTTGTAACCGCCAAAACGCAGATTGACTGATTCTTTATGAGCTAACCACATTTACCGTGCGGACCGAACTAGCTCTTTTCGGCGCTTTTTAGGTCGTGGATATAGAAATCAGCGGTGCAACCTGCGAGCAGCTACAAACACAGTAGGGCGCCAGGAATCAAAGCGATTCCAAAATAAATAAATTAATAACAGTTGACTAGCATTTATTAAGTATAAAATGTTATTTGAATCCCAAAACGGTATAATTAAATGGTTTCTCAAATTATCTAGAATACACAACAATATCGCAAAGTTTTACGGAAGGTTTCCACACGAATGAACTTAATAAACCCCTTTGTGGGTTTTTTAAAACATTGAATTCGTCGGATTAATCGAAAGATGTGCACATCGCTGTCAGTAAAAAAACCTTAATACTAGGTCTCCGATAACCCAAACGTGAGTGCGCCTTTTACAATCGATTAAAACATGTAATGTTGTGACAGTACGCACGCAACTTTTCATGTATTGCCGTCGCGAATAAATAAAATTCCACACACTAACCTATGGCTCTTGGCGGTATTCAAAAGGCAATGCAGGCGGTGAGCGGCCATACACGAATTCTGATAACGGCGGCTTGCTACACTTGGTGCCTTTTGAGCTGCCGGAAAATGTGGAAAACGACGGTATTCCCTGGTAGGGTAATTATCGAGACAAAAAGTCCTATTCCAAAGGATACTATAAGAGAGCTAAAAGCGACTAATTAATATGGGAATTATAAAACTTGAAAGTCCATCATACCTGATTTATTCTCAGCTCTCGAAAAAATAATGCTTAATTAAGCACACAATAGATTACTCGTTCAACGAGCTGCTAGGCCGAGTTGCCAAAAGAAGAATGCGCTTAGGTCAAATTACAAGACGCTGGAAAAGAAGATAACAAAAGCGCTGCGCTCGGCAGATAGTGAGCAGAGGTTCAGGCAGGTATAAAAATGGACAAAACTGGGAAATTAATAATTCGAAATGCTAACTGATTACTACTTGAATTAAATATACAGGTTAAACCAGAAATAATTGGGTAAATGGAGAAAACAATTAAGCGGCGCGAAAAATGGTTTCATTCAGTTTCACACAACAACCCAAGAAAACAGCTTTCCTAATAACGACTCCACTGCATTTCATCCAAATTAAACCCAGGTGTAATGTGTTTACCCGATAGTGACTCCAATGCAGTTCATCTAAATTAAACCGGATACTTTACATCACCAATCCCAAAAAGACTATTTTTCTGATCGTGAAACAATAAAGAAGCCGACCTGCGATTAATTAATAAAATTAAGCAATGGTAGTAAAAATCGCAGATCAACCCCCCCTACAGTTTATACACCACGACAGCTCTGAAAACTCTTTACTCACCGCGATGGCCCTAGCTAATTCAAATTTCGGCGGCCTTGGATCGTAGGTTCAAATCATCAGCTGTGTACCCTGAAATGTCTTCAAAAAAAAAAGGAAAGGAAATGGAAATGGGCGCCAGAAAACAAAAGATTTCAAATAATAAGAAAATAAACTACAAGTGACTAGCGTTTAAATAATCATTAATAAAAAGTTTTGAAGTATCAGTAGTAAATTATCAGAATAATTAAAATGCAAATAATGTGATAACAAAATTGTGTATGTAAACTGAAGGTTGCAACACGCATAAAATTAAGAACCCCTTTCGGGTTATTTTAATAACTTTAACAACAAATTATTCGTGGAATAAGCTTATCACAGTCATTTAACAAAACCTTCTGTTAGGCTATTAAAAAAAATAAAGTGTGACTGTACCTTTTACAGAGGGTCGAAATACATCAAAATTGCAACTTTAAATACAGAGCATAATTAACTATAAGCATAAAAATTCAAATGTAAAAAGCAAGAGCATGTATGAAATTGAACATTACATGTTAATAATGGCAAAACATACGGATTTAAATTCCAAATAATTACGGGTTTAAAATGTATAAATGTAAAATACAGGTATTGAAGATAAGTTGATAAATCCCGGAATGACACAAACTAACCTCGCTTCTCCAACGCTCACAAACGGCAAACAGGCAAACGCCGGCCGGGGTAGCTACACCCTTCGGTTCAAAATAAGCTGGTCGTGAACTGCTACCATAATGGAAATCGCCGTGGCCAGCAACTATGCAGAGCGCCAGCAGGTGTCAAAAATGCGATAAGGTTAGCGGCTTGGCCTCCCGAGAAAAACTCGTGATTGAAACTGGTAATAAAGAGCTAAGAAAAAATGTAATTACTATGCGAATAACAAAACAGAAAAGCGCCATCGTACCTGATCATAATCAGCCCTTGGAAACACACACTGCTCATTAGATTAATTGAGCGCAAGTAATTGACTTGAATAAACATAATTTAGCCACGCCGGTGACGGCGGGCCAAAGCAAGTGTGAGGAACGAACAATTCGAGCCCAAAAGAAAGCTTGCACTCTGATAAGAGATAGCGCGGGTCGAGAGGGCATCGCGCAAACGAAAGGAACTTGATACAGGCACAAAATACGCTGCTTCGGAAAATTTACGAATTCAAAATGCAAAGGATCTATAATTCAACTAAAAACATACAGGTTAAGCCTGAAATAATTGGATACTGGCGAAACAATTAAGCGGAGCCAAAAAATTGTTTCAATCGTAGCTGTTCACTTTCTTCTTGTAATACCATTATTTTTATTCCTTCTCCAGTAGTCCATTTGTAACTTTATTTATAGTATACTTTGTTTAAAATATTTACTTTGACTTAATTTTAATAAGGGGTCAATTTTCAAATTTTGCTTTTTACCAAATATTGCATTTAATTTTTTGAATAAAAAATTAGTTATTATTGCTTAATTAAAATTCACCATAGTAATCTATTCACTCATTTTTTTAAAACTAACAGTCCTGGATTATTCACATTACAATTTATTTATATTAATTTGATATTTCATGAGACTTTTCAAAATATTTATTCAGTTTATGCCTTTCACATTTATTCAAACTATCTTATAGCTTGTTCAAATTGTTATCTATTATCAATTATCACTTGATCTCTGATACTACCAAATAACCATCTTTATTACTCCAAAAACCATATTTTTAATTGATATGTTAGAACCTTTTTCTAAGAATATTAATTGCTTTACCGAATTTGAATTAAATCTGTAATTTATTAAATAAATATAAATACCTATCCTGCTCATTTAATATTTTAATTCACCCATTATAAAATACGTTTTAATAATTAGGTACTTTATCATTACATAATTAATCTTTAGGTATGATTAACTTTTATAAATTAATTAATAGTCTTGAGGTACGATATCATAACAATATACAGGGTGTATACAAATTGGCGCAAAAGCTCCAGGTAGCGATATTCCTTGTACAATTCTGAGTCGAAAATCTTAATATTAAAATGTTGGATTGATCTTCACAAGGAATATCGCTACCTGGAACATTTGTGCCAATTTGTATACACCATGTATATTAAATAAATATCTGCATTCTCTAAAATGATGTTTCTATTATGCTGTATGTAAAAAATTATACAAGTATTGTATTTATCTAGTAGGACCTTGTCGCGATACGCCTAAAGTCGGGGTAACTGGCAATCCTTTTAGTTAAAATACACTTCTACACGAAGACCAAAGCTACTGCTGCGAGAGTAATAAGAACACTTAAGTACAAATACTTGCATTTATTTTTCTGCCGTTTACAGAACACTTAAGTTTAATACTGTTGCTTCTTAACTTTAGTTATTAACATCTTCTTATCAACTAACTAAATTCTAAGTCCAGTTTAAGGCCCATAAGGAGAGAGACTTGAACTTGTGATTACTCCTACTTAACTTTAAATGGGCAACCATCCTTACTCTTGTAACTCGGCGGTTTGACTCACACTAGGTACCTGCATTCCTAAACGATAATGACCTTTCTTGTTCTTGGAAAAGGATTAGTTTGCGGATCACTGGAATGTTTCAAAAATAGTTTTTCTAGCAATTGGCAGGCAGTGTCGTGAATAAGTATACAATATACAATCTCCATAGCTAAATGCAATACCAATATATTAGTCCAGTCACTATGTTCAAAAATAAGGTCTTTGCTGGAAAGTGAAGAGAAATTTGAAATTCTTTTTTTGGGGTGTTTGGGGGGTCTAGCAAAGCTTAACTTCAAGTTGTCGACCAAGATTTCCTATGTGCTATTTCCGCCATCTTGATAAATGAGTGCGTTTGATTTTTTTGCGATAAATCGGTTCCCGTTAACACTACATGAAAATAATGTAGACATCTTTGTAAGAATTTTGAATGTTCTACAATTTATGTTCTATTACTTTTTCGCGTAGGAGCTATATTTGTCGAGATATCGAACGCTAAAGGAGAGCGTGAAAGGGTCGAGATTGTTTTTTGAGCTTCTGGGCTTGTGTCTCTTTCCTCTTTCTATTTAGCGAAAAAGTAGTCATTGTCAAACTTGTAGAGGTTAAAAATAGCTTCAATTTGACCTATTACAAATTGATATGCGACTAAAATTACGACTTGTAGAGCGGGCCAAAGTTGTCAAGTCGGCGCTTAATTTTTATTTCATGTATCGTACTACTACATAAATGGCATAATAAACTTCATTGCATCATGAGAATCGTTATATTTCAAGTAGCCAATACGTAAATTGTTATTTTTGACGTTTCTGCTATAGAAGATTGGTTTAGAAATTTCTAATAAATTAAATTTATTAGTAGGCCAGGATAGAAGCCCAGTTTTTGATGATGTCAAAAACTTAGGTCTTTATCTTGATAATGATTTTAAATTTACTAAACATATTTCAAAATGTGTGCAAAAGTCATATAGTTCCTTGAAACTTATTTATCAAAATACAATTTTTAAGTGTAAATGTGAAAATCGTTTTGTGTAATGCATTAATCTTGTCCTGTTTTGATTATTGTGATGTTGTTTATCATTCGAATTTAAGTAGCTTTAATGTTGTTAGAATTCAGAAGATTCAGAACTCATGTTTACGCCCCATATTTGGAATACGAAAATATGAAAGAATCTCTTATAAGCTGAAAGATTCAAACTGGCTTAATACGAAAGAAAGGCGCTTCTTTCCTTCTGCATGTCTTTTCCACAAGATCATCTTGAGTAGATCACCGAGTTACTTATACAACAAAATAAACTTTAGAACCAATGTACATACTTTAAATATAAGATTTAAAGGTACGCTGACCCCACGTCAACATAAGTCAAAATTTTTCAAGTGATCGTTTTCTTACAGAATAACTAAATGCTATAATTCGTTACCAAATGTAGTAAAAGACTATTGTACGTCAAAATTTAATTAAGCTATTTTTCAAAATTTTATGGATAAATATCAATGAATTAATTATTAGGGTCAAAATAACACACTTAGTAAATTGCTATATCACTAAACACCGCCATAGCTGTTTTGTGCATAATATTTCGCCTGGCGCCAAAGCGTAGATCGTTGGATTTTTTTGTTTTCTTTTATTTTTTTTTCACCGGGTTAAGTGGAAGAACAGCGGTTAGATCTGTTTTTCTATCAAGTTGAACTTCGCCCAAGACAATATTACGTTTTATATATATATAAATCAGCTCGAGAGGCCTTTAAGGCCCTTGGCTTTTTCTGTTATCTTCCTCCATTCCTTTCTTCTCATTACTTGGTTTTCCCAGTTTTCTACTTTTAATTCTTTTAAGTCTTCTTTCACATCTTTAAACCATTCATTTTGAGGTCTTCCCCTTCTGTTTGTGCCTTCCGGAGTTTCCTTGAAAACCATTTTTGGAATCCTTTCATTTGCCATTCTTCCCAGGTGGCCCAACCATCTGAGTCTCCGTTGCTTTATTACGTTTACTATCGTAGTTTCCTTAAACAGGCTGTAGATTTCTTCGTTTGTGCGCCTTCTCCATGTGTCCCCTTCTCTAATCCCCCCAAATATTTGCCTTAGTATATTTCTTTCCCAGATCATCAGCTTACTCATATACACTTTATTTAGCACCCACACTTCACTTCCATACACTACAGTCGGTCTTATAATGGTTTTGTACACTCTTAGCTTTACCCTTCTCGAGACGTTTTTGTTCTTTATTAGTGATTTTAAAGACGCGGCACTTCTTTTTCCTATAAGCATTCTTCTCTCGATTTCACTGTACTGATCGTTTGAGTCGGTTATTTCTGTACCGAGATACACAAAATTATTAACTTGTTCGAAACTGTACTTTTTGTCGTCCAGATCACTTTTTATTTTCAAACCGTTTCCATCTCTGCTCTTCTTTGATGCCGTCAGTAGATATTTCGTTTTTTCTTCGTTTATTTCTAGGCCATACTGTCTTGCTTCTTTTTCTATTTTCTTCACGATGGTTTTTAGTTCTTCTTTTGTTCTCGAGATAATGGTCAGATCGTCAGCATAAGCCATTACTTGATAGGAGCTCCTTAGTATACTTTTGTCGCCTGCAACCTTACTATTTCTCATTATACCCTCTAGGGCTATATTGAATAATGTTGTAGATAGAGGGTCCCCTTGTCGTAAGCCTTTCGTTGTCTTAAAGCTTTCTGAAACTGTCCCGTCTATCTTGACTTGGCTCCATGTCTCTGCCAGGGTCATTTCCACTAGTGTGGTTAGCTGTTTTGGAAGGTTTAGTTCTGTCATTGTCTGGAATAACTTCTTTCTGTTTAGGCTATCGTATGCCTGGCGAAAATCTATGAACAGCATGTGCAGCGTTATTCCTTTTTTCTTTGTTTTTTCTTGTATCTGCCGTAGTGTAAAAAGTTGGTCGGTTATCGATCTGTTTTCCCTAAAGCCACACTGGTACTCTCCTATTTTTGTTTCTGCAATTCTTCTTAACCTATTATTTATTAATGTGGCCAACAGTTTGTACCCTACGTTTAGGAGAGATATTGGTCTGTAATTGGCACAAACGAGTCGGTCTCCTTTCTTATAAATAGGGTTAATTACCGCTTCCTTCCATTCTTTCGGCATTCGCTTTCTCTCCCAGCTATTGCATATCACTTTATGTACTTTTTTTTTTTTTTTTTTTTTTAGTCAATATTTTTTCTGTGTAATTTTGTAATAATTTAATAAAGACCTTCGTTATTATTATTATTATTATTTTTATTATTATTAATATACAGTCATATAATGCTGTATACTATCTACTTGATGAAATATAATGATTCCAATAATGCAATGAAATTTGTTGTCATCTACGTAATAGTACGATACATGAAATAAAAATTAAGCGCCGACTTGACAACTTTGGCCCGCTCTACAAGTCGTAATTTTAGTCGCATATCAATTTGTAATAGGTCAAATTGAAGCTATTTTTAACCTCTACAAGTTTGACAATGACTACTTTTTCGCTAAATAGAAAGAGGAAAGAGACACAAGCCCAGAAGCTCAAAAAACAATCTCGACCCTTTCACGCTCTCCTTTAGCGTTCGATATCTCGACAAATATAGCTCCTACGCGAAAAAGTAATAGAACATAAATTGTAGAACATTCAAAATTCTTACAAAGATGTCCACATTATTTTCATGTAGTGTTACCGGGAACCGATTTATCGCAAAAAAATCAAACGCACTCATTTATCAAGATGGCGGAAATAGCACATAGGAAATTTTGGTCGACAACTTGAAGTTAAGCTTTGCTGGACCTCACCAATACCCCAAAAAAGAAATTTCAAATTTCCCTTCACTTTCAAGCAAAAATGACATAGTGACTGGACTATATTAACAAATTCATATTTTGAAACAGTGAAAGATGTTGACTAATGTTGTTTAATTATAATATGGTTTTGTCTCTTGTACTCTTTTTCTACGAATTATTTCTGTGTATTATTTATTGGAATAAATCAAAGCAACTAATACAATAATAAACATTATACACCAAGTGAATTAAACATATGTTTATTCACGAAAAGATGTTGAACTTACGAGCACGTAGTGCGAGTGAAATCATATCTTTGAGTTAATAAATGTTTAATTGACGTGGCGTATATATGTTTTTATTCAATTTTGATGAAATTTTGAATAAAAAATAAAAATATATTCAAATTAAGATATAAATTTACCCATTCATCGGCGATTTGATCTAAATTTTAGTAATTATATGTATATTACACACTACCAAGAGAAAGAATCATTTAATGTAAATATTTGTAGAAATAATAAAAAATATATTGTTCTTCATCGACACTTTTTTAATTCTCTAGTGAATTAAAACACTTTTATTTCACTTGTGAATCATAGACTGTTTATGAAGGTTGTTATAGAGTTAATAATGTCACTTTAAACTGTCAAAATTAAATAAAATAGAGTTTCTGAAATTTTTGTTGAGTTGAATTCATTTTGCATGTACTAAAATTCCGTAAGAATCGACAATAATTTATAAAATGATTAATCAAGTAAATCAATTTTAATAAATCACTTGTTAGCTCACAATAATATTGTCTGATTCATCAACTAATTATGTACTGTATCTACCGTTTTGCATTATTCATTATTGTTGGATTTCAACATGTACATGTTTATATTCAGATGCATGGTGTTTGAATTGCAAACTTTTCAATAAAATTAAACCTGGCGTTGATAATAACAATATATCAAAAAAGCAGCAGGAATAAATAGTTATTTTTAAAATTTCATTTAAAAAATGTAGGCGTTATCAAATTAGTTTCGGTGTGTGTGTTTTTTCACTCAGTGAAAAAAAGTGACACTTTGCTTTTAATTTAGGAATGAACAATTTTAAATAGAGGTTTCCTTAGTTACCGGAACTGACCAAAGCACGTGACTAAAATGAATGTAACTAAATTTCTGTACAAAATAGGTTTGGATTTGAATGTATAATGAAATTTTAAAAAATCTTAAAAAATCTTATGGACAACTCGCGTTAGCGCGCTTATTTTTCACGCGTGTGGAATATTAAACTCGGCTGCGCCCCGTTTAATAATCCTCCACACTTGTGAAAAAAGTTGCGTTTCTAACACTTGTGGTCTAATAGTTATTCATTAAATATTCAAATCCAAGCCTATTTGTATAGAATTGTATTTGCCTTCATTTTAGTCAAGTGCGTTGGTCAGTTCTGCTAACTAATGAAACGTCTATTTAAAATCGTTCATTTTTAAATTAAAAGCAAAGTGTCACTTTTTTCACTGAGTGAAAAAAAGTAGCACTTCACACACTGAAATTAATTTAAAAAAGCCTACCTACTTTTTTAAATAAAATTTTTAAAAAAATATTATCTCGCGATACCATGACAGACATCTCATTTTCCAGTTGAACGTTTGGATAATTAGAAAATTGTTATTTATAATAGATCGGGGTAGTTGAACTCGGTAAAGCTCGTTCTTCCAGATTTATTTAATTTTTGTATTGATTTGATATTCTTATGCTTCAATTTGACAAATAAGTACCTAATGTCATTTCATACGTCAAACATCATTACTTTTCATATTAGTGTTATAATAAGCCGTTTCTAATCCAACTGATGCTGTGTTAATGATTGCGACAAAAAAATTTAGTTTCGATTTGGTTATGTTACGTCATTGTATAATTATAACCATTAATTCTTTGTGATTAAAACAAAAACAAAAATTCATATGAGCATCTTATTAATAATTTCATTTGCTATCGATTTACTTATAAATATAGAGGGTGTACTATTCGAAAAACAAAATTTGATATTTTTGAGAATAGAGGGTAACCCCTGAAAAATAATTACACTATTTCATACATTATTTCTTTTATATACATAACTACCAATAGAAAATTGTATCAGATTATTTCAGACTGTGGAATAATTTTATAAAAAAGCCGCTGTCGTACTCGGCCAATTTATATTGAAGCAATAAATACTCATACACTTTGACAAAAATTTTCGGCAATTTGTCGACCGCTCGCGGTATTGTATGTATATGAAAATTCTCAGAAAGTTAGGAGTAGTTTAATTATATTTTGTATATATGACGAAAATAAACAATATCATGCTGCCAGTACCTACGAGTAAATAAAAAATATTGGAGTGGAAATAGTTCGCCCCTAGATGCAGCCAATCAGCGGGAAATAGATTACTGACATTACTGTACTGTAGAGAATAACGGAATTCTTCTGAAACGAAATCACAATTATTATTACCAAGTGCAAGGTTTATTGCATATAACCAACCGAGAACTCTGTTATTTTGTGATCTATACCAAGCGAGGATTACACGTAGAAGAGATTTAAAGGTAAATTTTAAATCACACGTACTTGAATTTTCATGTCATATCTTTATTAATAAAAATGTGGCGTTTCGGCAATTCAAATGTTTGAATCAAAACTAGACATACCGTTTTTAATTTTTCTGTCTCATCGGTATTATTGTAAATAAACAAAGAAACAATTTTATCCTGGAGTCTTTCCAGAACTATAATATGAACTGGATTTAAAAAATATATAGTTAAATAGTGTATTTATTTTATAGTTAACGTTTGTTCTATATGTTATAGAGATGACAGATGGAAAGAACAAATGGCAAAGAAGCTTAGCGAATTTTATATGCTTCTTTATATGTTCTTACCCGAGTTAATCGACTCCAGAAGGTGTCAGCAACGTATACGAGATGTTTACATGAGCTAAATTAGTCGCCCGATACTGTTAGAGATTATCGCATTTTTATTCATATGACTACTTACGTGCCAAATCTCAATTTATATGCATTCATTCATTCATGATCTATAGCCTCATTTACCTTTCGGTGTCGAGGACCATTCATACTATAAATATATATTATATTTTTGTTTTATACATTACATTTGTAGTATACATTACAATAAATTACATACATTATACGTACATGCTTTTAATTTTTACTTTACGCATTGGTTTCTATATGAAACTTTTTTTCTGCGATCTCGTGGTATATACCTATGTTTATTATAATCCAAACATGTCTTTACCTCCACGCATTGGGATATGTTAAAACGTTTTTACTATAAATCAAAATTCTATTGTTATTCATTACCTCAACTGTGATCTGATAGGTACTAAGATAGCACAGTAAGTGCATCACTATTTCAGAAAAAGATGGGCTTAGTTGATAGACGTTTTCTAGAAACCAGAAAGAGAAAGCGACTTATAAGTTTCTGCCATGTTGTGGTTTGCCTCTGTATTAATGACTTACATTACATCATCCTTAACATACACACAAAAATTGTGGGTGATAACAAAAGTTTAAAATGTTTATCGATATTTCTTGTCAGTCTAAATATGTGCAGAATTAAACCTTTCTTGTCAACTAGTTTTTGAAAAGTATTGATTTTTGATTAAAAATTAATATCACCAACAAACGTTCTGTTATTAGCTGGGGCTTTTAGAGCACATGAGAACCTACAAAACTAATGGGCCATGTAGCCCACTAATCTATTTTTATATTTCAAGCAAAATCAAGCATTTACTTTTAAAAACACTACAAGATAAGTATCACTTTAACAGATTATGTCAATTAGCTCATAGTCCCTCTGCAGGTAGAAAGTTTTACGGCGGCTTGTTATATTAGTTGCCTAACCGACGACGTAGGCCGTATAATAGGTAAATAAAATAATTTAAAATAATTTTTTCAACAAAATTGAGAGGCCTAACAAAGAGATACAGTATTTCTCGATGAACTTTTTGTTTAATAATATATATTGAATTTGACCAGTATGTAAACATTTTTAAAGAAGACTAGGTTTTAAAATATTTGACATGAAATAATAATAGGAAAATCGTAATAATTAATTATCTGTGTCCTTTAGATCGAATAACTTCATAAAGGTCAAATTTTATTGATTTTAAGAATTCTTTACTGCAGGGAGGCCTACTTAGAATTTATTGCTGAAGTCAAGAAAGTGAAAACAAGTTTCGTCTCTTTTGGAATAATTTAGCACTGTATAATTGGTTGCGCACATGACTCCTTAGAAGCCTTAACCAAGAAAACTCGGTAGGCGTTTACAAAACAAGCCTATCAGAGCAGGTCTAAATTTTGGACTTTTGGCACGTACAGCTGATTGCAAATAAAAGTGGGACAAGTCTTGAGACTACTTTTTGCGTTTTTAATAACGTGTGAAACTTTCTCTAACTTATATTTCCGTAGGTGAATACATAAAATATTATTAAAGATAGAAGTATAAGGAAAGGAATATAATTACGAGTATTTAATATGTTATTGTACTTCATATTACAATATTACATTTTAGCTGTCCCAGTTTTATTTGCAATCAGCTGTACATACGAACGTGACAGTTCATAATAGACCTATAAATGTGACAAATTTGAAGCTTTGACACACTAAAATTTGTCAAGCTCGACCCCTCGCAAATTATCGCTAATAAAGTTTTATAATTCTGCTAAAAGAATATGCTCCCGCCGGCACGAAATGTTTATGATCGAGTTGCAACAGTTGCACTTCTGACCACATAGTAGCCATATACCTTCGGCCAATATTTCGGCTTACGAAGTAAACCCTGCATAAATTTACTCTAATGTATTCGTGAGATTGAAATATCTCCAGCTATCCAGAGAAAGGCACGTTTCTAAACATCGGCTAAACATTCGCTTGTTGTAATTTTAATATGATATTTTGCCTACGAATTCTACCTTAAAATATTTATTATACAAATGGCTTATAGCTAACTAAAGTACAGTCTATACCTACAACCGCGTATAGTTCATTTCACTAAAGAACGCAAATCGTAACAACCTGTTATCAGTAATACATATTACTGTTTAAAGGTCAGTTATAAATAAATCTTAAAAATAAGAATTAGCAAATTGCAGAGAATTACATTTGTTTTACTTCAGAAGTATACGCTTGTTTATTGGCTCACAAGGGGCTGCAACGTTGCTAAGAGGTAGAACAAACAATATAGCAACACCAACAATCTACACTGTACCCATAGCAAAATAAAATTTTGCAGTGCCGGAATAGCAATGCTGCCTGTGCCCAAAATACTAAATCCTAGAACTATGTCCTTTTCAGGAACAAAAACAAAATAAAACGTTATATGTACCAAATGCATAATCAAGATTATAACTCTCAAGAACTTTAAAGCATTCTACATAATTTATTGATTACGCCCTTAATAAATAAATATTATATACTGTTCTGTAAAGAAAACTGGAGTTACTTTAAAACTAATATTCTAAACAGAATAGTTATTTATGTATAGATGGAAAGAAAAATTTTACTCCCGATGACGAAGTTTGAGGCTCCACACACAGCAGAAAGCCTTTATTCGTCCAAGTGTGTAAACTTTCTTTGGGCCTGAGGCATGCACAATGGTTTAAGGTTTAAGATCAGAAGGAATAAAAAACTATTTCTGCGCGTGCAAAAACCCGTTTGAATTCTCTGGCTATTGCACCACCGGTTTTTCTGAGAAAATCTACGATTTCATGCAAACCATAAAAGTTAAAAGTTTTGTTGGCAAAAGTTCTTCATGAATGGATTGCATTTCTGAGTGACCACTTGTAATATTGATAAATCAAATGGACATTTTTAAACATTAACAGTCATGAATAAAGTTAAAAGTAAGTATCTAGCTATGTAATAACTTCCATACTTCATTTAAATGGATGTAAGTTCTTTATATCATTTATAATTAACATTGATTCATACTGAAAAAACCTACAGATGGAGCATAATCAAATGGAGAATAACAAAAAGAGTGTATGAAGCGCGAGTGCTGGGAAAAAATAAAAGAGGTAGACCCAGGAAAACATGGGAGGAGGGAATACGTGAGGGTGCAGCGAGCAAGGGAATAAAATGGGCAGGAATAAAACAAGTGACCCAGGATAGGAAGCTATGGAAAGAAAAGTGCAAAACGCCATCAACGGAGCAATCTCAACCCCACCTGCCTTACACGTAACGGTAAAAATATAGATAATAATAATGAGACAGTTGTTAGATTAGGTAATAAAGTGCCGCATTAATATATTTGTATGGCAGCATAACTTAGCACATCTATTAATTACAAAGTGACAGAAAAGGTGTCACCTAACAAATTTATTTTATTTTCTGTTACGATTGCATACCGACACATGTAGACAATATAATCAAAACTTATTTCTAAATTTTATTCTGCTATATTTTAAAGACTGGAGCTGTTTGAATTGGTTTACACAAATGGAAAGTTACTATTGCGCATGTTAGCCGAGGCAACACATCGCCGGTCGTCATGAGTCTCGTGGGTTCTTTGGTTTTCGGGTTATACACATGCCAAGTGTCAGCAAACGCCCCACTTGTGGCTTCGCCACTCCAAGAGGCAGATGAAATTAATTTAAAAAATTTTACAAATACAAAACCTTGTAACCCGTTCTTCATTCCATTTTGTAGAACAAACTTATGTATAATTCATCTATGATTACGATTCTAAATATCACAAATTTAGTACTCTCAGATTCCCAGGTCAACATTTTTAACGAATCAGTAAAATCGTTTAAAAGCCAAATACTTCAGCATTACTAAATTTTTAGTTAGATGATAAATTGCTCGTGCTCTATGCCTTACGTTCTATGTACGCATTATGGTATATATTTAAGCTTCGCATCTTACGCTTTACGTCTTGCTCTACACCTTGCAACACACTACTCTTCTTGTTCTACATTGTATGATGCTGTTATGTTTATACTTATTATATATTGTATATTATGTTTTTTGTAATGTTAACTTGAATTGCAAGCAATATTACTGGCTTTTGATTCCCGTTTTGCTTGCTTTACAATAAGTAAATAAACAAATAAATAAATAAGTACTAAATACATAGTTCTCCAATACTCAACACAACAATTCGTAAAAATTCAATATTTTCCAAACTAAAACAGCAAATTACTTTGGATGACTATTGTCCTCCGCGCAACCACTAGTGTTACAAATAAAGATGTGACCACGCGAGGGTTAACACAAGTTTATTGGTGTATAAAAAGTAACAAAAAGAATGTAAAATTTGGTTTTAAAAAATCTGAAGAAGCTGTTGGTATTTCTATTTCTAGCGCAAAACATCTTTGTGATGTTTCAGAAATAATTACAAATTTTACACTAACAGGTTTCATCAAAGTGCAGTACCGTATTACTAGATTTATGATGATTCTGCTTCATATTCTATTTTATTTTATAAGAGACGTAAAGTAAGGTAAGGTAAGATAAGTAAGTTTATTCAAAATAATAAGAACAAATAATAAGAGGAAGACTTACTATGTTTAAAATTATGTGTTTGGTAATTTTAGGTAGTCAAAATCAATGCAAGATATTAATTTTAGCTGTTGGTGGGCTGTCAAAGAAGTAGCAAACCTTATTCAGATTGAAACTGTTACTACATAAAGAAATACTCTTTACTTTAATATTTTTTAGATACCCCGATACAAAACACAAGATAAAAACCTGTTATTATTTGAAATTAATCGTAACTATAATATATACTTCCAAGAATTAATTATTATAAGTTGTTATTTTCTATTTATGAAAAATTAGACACTCTAAGAGGTAAAAATTATTTGCAAAGAAGGAAATATGAGTGCATAAATATACACAGCATCGAATCAATAAGTAATCCAACTCAGCAATAATTATCCAATAGTTAAACAAACAAGTTAATTACCACCGCAAAATCTGTAGTGCTCTGAATATTACAATTTTTTCGAATTTTTCAAAACGTACAAGTGATTAACAGGAAAAATATCTGGGAATACTTAGTGTATGTGAGATATTCGGTAAGAATATCACCCTACATACTATTTCCTCAAGAAGCGAAAATTCTGTAACGTTCACGTGACACAAATTATTGCTGAAATTGCACTAGCATAAAATAATCACTTGTAATACCAAGTGTAGTTAAAGTTAAGTTGACTATTTTTGTGGCAGTATTACGAACACAAGCGAAATGAACAGTCGTGTTCATTAGTGTTGCACAGCATTAGTGCTTTGTGAGTATGAATTAATGACACAAAGTTCAAAAAAGGGTTGTACAAACAAATATTTTGAAGGTACACACCTAAACTTGAGCCACGTTACGAAGGCGAGCCACGTAAATAAAAATTCTGACAGTTCTAGTGCAGCTTGAACCAGTTTCACACGGTGCGCATTTTAAGTAAACGTCCGTTGCATGTTGCTGTAAAAGAAATTACCGCACAACAAAACACCGACTTTCTCTTCGAAATGACCAACCACAGAACGCCTTCCTATCACGTAATTTTCACCGTTTGTTTACTTGGCTCGCCTTTTTCTAACTTGGCTGAAGTTTAGGTCTACCTAGTTTAATGATACAGTGTGAGTCTTTGTGGAGTAAAAACACAACCAACAATAAACTTACAACTAGAAGTCTTTCAGTTTGTAAAGTACACCACGTCATAGATGCGCAGAACTCTAGAAACGTCAGGACTAGTCCATTACGTTCAACAAGGTGATTTTCGCTGTTGTGTTCAGTTCATTGCCATTCGTAATGTCATATTTTTTTCTCGTGTGTTTATTAAAGCTTAACTCTACTTTTTACTTCTTTTCGCTTTTGATGCGAATTTCACTAAACCAGA